>ML777333.1:118470-133673 GCA_009831015.1 Picea engelmannii | reverse complement strand
CCACTTCGTTCCAAACTTGGGATTATGACTGATTATTTTTTTCGCAATTATTTGAGACCTATTCCAATGGATTCATCTTGAGACCTATTCCATTATTTGAGACCTGTTCCATTGGACCCGAAGTTGAGAAAAAGTAGCCCAAGAACTACACGTCTTCACTCGCAATCAAGACCACGTGTACAACTCTCAAATGGGTATCCAAATATGAGTACACATTCGGAAATGAAGAACTTTTCTTTTCAACCCGTAATCCCACTTTGTTCCAAACTTGAGCCTAGAATATGACTCGAAGTTGAGAAAACGCGGCCCTATAACAACATGTCTTCGCTCGCAATCAAGACAACATGTCTTGAGCCTAGAATATGACTCGAAGTTGAGAAAAAACGGCCCAAGAACTACACGTCTTCGCTCGCAATCAAGAAAACATGTAAAACTCTCAAATGGGTATCCAAATATGAGTACACTTTCGGAAATGAAGAATTTTGATTTTCAACCCATAATCCCACTTTGTTCCAAACTTGGGCCTAGAATATGACCTGATGTTGAGAAAAATCTGCCCAAGAACTACATGTCTTCGCTCGCAATCAAGACCACGTGTACAACTCTCAAATGGGTATCCAAATCTCATTACACATTCGGATCTGAAGAACTTTTCTTTTCAACCCATAATGCCACTCCATTCTAAACTTGGGCCTAGAATATGACCCAAAGTGTAGAAAAAGTGGCCCAATAACTACACGTCTTCGCTCGCAATCAAGACCACATGTACAAATCTCAAATGTGTATCCAAATATGATTACATATTCGGAAATGAATTTTTTTTCTTTTCAACCCATAGTCCCACTTCGTTCCAAACTTGGGCCTAGAATATAACCCGAAGTTGAGAAGACGTGTAGTTCTTGGGCTGCTTTATTTCAACTTCGTGTCATATTTTGATTTCCAACACATAATCCCACTTCGTTCCAAACTTGGGATTATGACTGGTTATTTTTTTCACCATTATTTGAGACCTATTCCATTGGATTCATCTTGAGACCTATTCCATTATTTGAGACCTATTCCATTGGACCCGAAGTTGAGAAAAAGTGGCCCAAGAACTACACGTCTTCGCTCACAATCAAGACCATGTGTACAACTCTCAAATAGGTATCCAAATATGAGTACACATTAAGAAATGAAGAATTTTGTTTTTCAACCCATAATCCCACTTCGTTCCAAACTCGAGCCTAGAATATGACTCGAAGTTGAGAAAAAACGGCCCTAGAATAACACGTCTTTGCTCGCAATCAAGACAACATGTCTTGGGCCTAGAATATGACCCGAAGTTGAGAAAATGCGGCCCAAGTGAGATTTTTCTTTTCAACCCATAATCCCACTTCGTTCCAAACTTGGGCCTAGAATATGACCTGAAGGTGAGAAAATGCAGCCCAAGAACTACACGTCTTCACTCGCAATCAAGACCACATGTAAAACTCTCAAATGGGTATCCAAATATGATTTCATATTCGGAAATGAAGAATTTTTCTTTCCAACACATAATCCCACTTCGTTCCAAACTTGGGATTATGACTGATTATTGTTTTCACCATTATTTGAGACCTATTCCATTGGATTCATCTTGAGACCTATTCCATTAGACCCGAAGTTGAGAAAAGTGGCCCAAGAATTGCACGTCTTCTCTCGCAATCAAGACCATGTGTACAACTCTCAAATGGGTATCAAAATATCAGTACACATTCAAAAATGAAGAATTTTTCTTTCCAACTGATAATCCCACTTTGTTCCAAACTTGGGCCTAGAATATGACCTGAAGTTGAGGAAACACGGCCCAAGAACTACACGTCTTCTCTCGCAATCAAGACCACGTGTACAACTCTCAAATGGGTATCCAAATATGAGTACACATTTGGAAATGAAGAATTTTTTCCAACCCATAATTCGACTTTGTTCCAAACTTGGGCCTAGAATATGAGCCAAAGTTGAGAAAAAGCGGCCCAAGAACTAGACTTCTTCACCCACAATCAAGACTATGTGTACAACTGTCAAATGGGTATCCCAATATGAGTACACATTTGGAAATGAAGAATTTTTTCCAACCCATAATTCGACTTCGTTCCAAACTTGGGACTAAAATATGAGTCGAAGTTGAGAAAAAGCGGCCCAAGAACTACACTTCTTCGCCCACAATCAATATCACGTGTACAACTCTCAAATGGGTATCCCAATATGAGTACACATTTGGAAATGAAGAATTCTTCTTTCCAACACATAATCCCACTTCGTTCCAAACTTGAGAATATGACTGATTAATTTTTTCACCATTATTTGAGACCTATTCCATTGGACCCGAAGTTGAGAAAAAGTGGCCCAAGAACTACACGTCTTCGCTCCCAATCAAGACCATGTGTACAACTCTCAAATGGGTATCCAAATATGAGTACACATTCGGAAATGAAGAATTTTGCTTTTCAACCCATAATCCCACTTCGTTCCAAACTTGAGCCTAGAATATGACTCGAAGTTGAGAAAAAGAGGCCCTAGAACAACACGTCTTTGCTCGCAATCAAGGCAACATGTCTTGGGCCTAGAATATGACACAAAATTGAGAAAAGTTGGCCCAAGAACTACACGTCTTCGCTTGCAATCAAGACCAGGTGTACAACTTTCAAATGGGTAACCAAATATGAGTACACATATGGAAATGAATAATTTTCCTTTCCAACCCATAATCCCACTTCGTTCCAAACTTGGGCCTAGAATATGAAACAAAGTTTAGAAAAATAGGCCCAAGAACTACATGTCTTCACTCACATTCAAGACCACGTGTACAACTCTAAAATGGGTATTCAAATATGAGTACACATTCAGAAATGAAGAATTTTGTTTTCCAACCCATAATCCCACTTCGTTCCAAACTTGGGCCTAGAATATGACCCAAAGTTTAGAAAATGTGGCCCAAGAACTAGACGTCTTCGGTCGCAATCAAGACCATGTGTACAAATCTCAAATGGGTATCCAAATATGAGAACACATTCATAAATGAAGAATTTTTCTTTCCAACCCATAATCCAACATCGTTCTTAACTTGGGCCTAGAATATAACCTGAAGTTGAGAAAAAGTGGCCTAAGAACTACACCTCTTCACTCGTAATCAAGACCATGTGAACAACTCTTAAATGGGTATCCATATATGAGTACACATTCGGAAATGAAGAATTTTTCTTTCCAATCGATAATCCCACTTCGTTCCAAACTTGGGCCTAGAATATGACCTGAAGTTGAGAAAACGCGACCCAAGAACTACACGTTTTCACTCGCAATCAAGACCACATGTACAACTCTCAAATGGGTATCCAAATATGAGTACACATTTGAAAATGAAGAATTTTCCTTTCCAACCCATAATCCCACTTCGTTCCAAACTTGGGCTTAGAATATGACCCGAAGTTGAGAAAACACGGCCCAAGAACTACATGTCTTGGGTCGCAATAAGGACCATGTGTACAACTCTCAAATGTGTATCCAAATATGATTTCATATTCGGAAATGAAGAATTTTTCTTTCCAACCCATAATTCCACTTTGTTACAAACATGGGCCTAGAATATGACCCGAAGTCTAGAAATAGCGGCCCAACAACTACACGTCTTCGCTCACAATCAAGACCACAAGTACCACTCTCAAATGGGTATCCAAATATGATTTCATATTAGGAAATAAAGAATGTTTCTTTCCAACCCATAATTCCACTTCATTCCAAACTTGGGCCTAGAATATGACACGAAGTTTAGAAAAAGCAGCCCAACAACTACACGTCTTTGCTCACAATCAAGACCACGCGTACAAATCTCAAATGGGTATCCAAATATGAGTACAACTCTCAAATGGGTATCCAAATATGGTTTCATATTAAGAAATGAAGAATTTTGGTTTTCAACCCATAATCCCACTTCGCTCCAAACTTGGGCCTAGAATATGACTCAAAGTTGAGAAAAAGCGACCCAAGAACTACACGTCTTCGCCTTCAATCAAGACCATGTGTACAACTCTCAAATGGGTATCCAAATATGATTTCATATTCTGAAATGAAGAATTTTTCTTTTCAACCCATAATCCCACTTCGTTCCAAACCTGGGCCTAGAATATGACCCGAAGTTGAGAAAAAGTGGCCCAAGATCTGCATGTCTTCGCTCGCAATCAAGACCACGTGTACAACTCTCAAATGGGCATCTGAATATGATTTCATATTCAGAAATGAAGAATTTTGATTTTCAACCCATAATTCCACTTCGTTCCAAACTTGGGCCTAGAATATGACCCGAAGTTGAGAAAAAGCGGCCCAAGAACTACATGTCTTCGCTCGCAATCAAAACCACGTGTACAAATCTGAAATGGGTATCCAAATATGATTTCATATTAGGAAATAAAGATATTAGTGAAACAACTCAGTGCCAATGTAGCCGCCATCAATACAACCATGCAGTCCTCAATGGGGGAAATCAAACAAGACTTCACCACCCAGCTTGAATCAGTCTTTTTGATACTCTGCACCAAATTGCATATCCCTACAAATAACCTTTCCTCTTCCTCACCTCCACATACTGAAGGTGACCATTCCTCTCATTCCCATACCTTGCATACCCATCACTTTCAACGTGACCTACGCCTTTCGAGGGTGGATGTGACCAAATTTGATGGCTCGAACCCCATTGGTTGGGTAACCCAAATGGAACATTACTTCAATTTATATGGCATTACAAATGACTCGGCCAAACTCTGGTATGGTGTTCTCCATCTAGATCAAGAACGTTGGCAATGGTGGCAATGGAGAAAAACTTCTCGTCAAGGGTATATTGCTTGGACACACTTTGTGGTAGAGCTTTATGAATGCTTTGACACTGACACCAACCATTTGGGTCATTTGACAAAGCTGAAACAATTAGAAATAGTGGAAGACTTTATAGCTTCCTTTGAGCGCTTGGATTTTAGAACAGAGGGAATGACTGATGCCTTTTTCCGAGAGTGTTTTATCAACAGCCTCAAGGATGAAATTCGGGCCCATGTCATCATGTCTCGGCCTGAAAGTTGGGTGGAGGCTACCAAAAGAGCTAAAGAAGAACAACAGGTTGTATCTTCTCAAAACCGCAAACCCTCATTTATCCCTCGCCCTAAACTAGAAATTCCACTACTCCCTCTACTCCACTAAAGATCCAAAAATTGACCAGGGCTGAAATGGTTGAATGCCAACTCAAAGGACTTTGTTATAACTGCGATGAAAAATATTTCCCGGGCCACAAGTGTAAAGAAAAAAATCTTTTTATGGCCATCTCTGAGGAGATTTCAGAAAAAGATGAAGAAACTCCCTCTGTGTCTGAGTCACCTGAATCGATTGACATAACCCCTCCCTCAGACCCTCCCGAAGTAGAACCGATCATTTCCCTCAATGCTCTCACTGGATTCTCCACTACCCAAACCCTCCAACCCATAATCCAACTTCGTTCAAAATTCGGCCTAGAACGTGTCCCCAAGTTGAGAAAAAGCGGCCCAAGAACTACACGTCTTCACCCACAATCAAGGCTATGGTGTACAACTCTCAAATGGGTATCCAAATATGATTTCATATGTGGAAACAAAGAGCTTTGCTTTCAAACCTATAATCCCACTTTGTTCAAACTTGGGCCTAGAACGTGACCCGAAGTTGAGAAAAGCGGCCCAAGAACTACACGTCTTCGCCCACAATCAAGGATGTGGCATACAACTCTCAAATGGGTATCCAAATATGAATTCATACATGGAAACAAAGAGCTTTGCTTTTCAACCCAAAATCCCTCTTCGTTCAAACATGGACCTAGAACGTGACTCAAAGTTGAGAAAAAATGGCCCAAGAACTACACGTCTTCGCCCGCAATCAAGGCTGTGGTGTACAACTCTCAAATGGGTATTAAAATATGATTTCATACGTGGAAACATAGAGCTTTTATTTCCAACCCATAATCCCACTTCGTTACAATTTGGGCCTAGAACGTGGCCAAAAGTTTAGAAAAAGCGGTCCAAGAACTACACGTCATCGCCCATAATCAATACTATGTTGTACAACTCACAAATGGGTATCCAAATATGATTTCATACATGGAAATGTAGAGCTTTTCTTTTCAACCCATAATCCCACTTCGTTCAAACTTGGGCCTAGAGCGTGAACCGAAGTTGAGAAAAAGTGGCACAAGAACTACACGCCCTCGCCCACAATCAAGACTATGGTGTACAACTCTCAAATGGGTATCCAAATATGATTTCATACGTGCAAATGAAGAGACTTTCTTTCCTACCCATAATCCCACTTCATTCAAACTTGGGCGTAGAACGTGAACCAAAGTTGAGAAAAAGTGGCCCAAGAACTAAACGTATTCGCCCACAATCAAGACTATGGTGTACAGTTCTAAAATGGGTATCCAAATATGATTTCATACGTGGAAATGCAGAAATTTTCTTTCCAACCCATAAACCCACTTCGTTCAAACTTGGGGCTAGAACGTGACCCAAAGTTGAGAAAAAGTGGCCCAAGAACTACATGTCTTCGCCCACAATCAAGACCGTGGTGTACAAATCTCAAATGGGTATCCAAATATGATTTCATATGTGGAAACATAGAGCTTTGCTTTCCAACCCATAATCCCACTTCATTCAAACTTGGGCCTAGAACTTGACTCGAAGTTGAGAAAAAGCAGCCCAAGAACTACATGTCTTCGCCCGCAGTCAAGTCTGTGGTGTAAAACTCCCAAATGGGTATCTAAATATGATTTCATACGTGAAGACATAGAGCTTTTCTTTCCAACCCATAATCCCACTTCGTTCAAACTTGGGCGTAGAACGTGACCCAAAGTTGAGAAAAAGTGGCCGAAGAACTACACGTCTTTGCCCGCAATCAAAACTATGGTGTACAAATCTCAAATGGGTATCCCAATATGATTTCATACATGGAAACATAGAGATTTTCTTTCCAACCCATAATCCCACTTCGTTCAAACTTGGGCCAAGAACGTGACCTGAATTTGAGAAAAACCGACTCTAGAACTACACGTCTTCACCCGCAATCAAGCCTATGGTGTGCAATTCTCAAATGGGTATCCAAATATGATTGCATACGTGGAAACAAAAAGCTTTGCTTTCCAACCCATAATCCCACTTCGCTCAAACTTGGACCTAGAACGTGACCTGAAGTTGAGAAAAAGAAGCCCAATAACTACACGTCTTCGCCCACAATCAAGACCGTGGTGTACAACTCTCAAATGGGTATCCAAATATGATTTCATGCTTGGAAACAAAGAGATTTGCTTTCCAACCCATAATCCCACTTCGTTCAAACTTGGGCCTAGAACGTGACCCGAAGTTGAGAAAAAGCGGCCCAAGAACTACACGTCTTCGCCCACAATCAAGACTGTGGTGTACAACTCTCAAATGGGTATCCAAATATGATTTCATACTTGGAAATGGAGAGCGTTGCTTTTCAACCCATAATCCCACTTCGTTGAAAATTGGGCCTAGAACGTGACCCGAAGTTGAGAAAAAGCGGTTGAAGAACTACACGTCTTCACCTGCAATCAAGACTATGATGTACAACTCTCAAATGGGTATCTAAATATGATTTCATACGTGGAAACAAGGAGATTTTCTTTTCAACCCATAATCCCACTTCGTTCAAACTTGGGCCTAGAACGTGACTGAAGTTGAGAAAAAACGGCCCAAGAACTACACGTCTTCGCCCACAATCAAGACTGTGGTGTAAAACTCTCAAATGGTTATGAAAATATGATTTCATACGTGGAAACGAAGGGCTTTTCTTTTCAATCCATAATCCCACTTCATTCAAACTTGGGCCTAGAACGTGACCCAGAGTTGAGAAAAAGCAGCCCAAGAGCTACACGTCTTCGCTCGCAATCAAGACTGTAGTGTACAACTCTCAAATGGGTATCCAAATATGATTTCATATGTGAAAACTGAGAGTTTTGATTTTCAACCCATAATCCCACTCCGTTCAAACTTGGGCCTAGAACGTGACCCAAAGTTGAGAAAAAGAGGCCCAAGAACTACACGTCTTCGCTCACAATCAATATTGTACTGTACAACTCTCAAATGGGTATCCAAATATGATTTCATATATGGAAATAAAGAGTTTTGCTTTTCAACCCAAAATCCCACTCCGTTGAAAGTTGGGCCTAGAACGTGACTTGAAGTTGAGAAAAAGCGGCCCAAGAAATATACTTCTTCGCTCACAATCAAGATTGTAGTGTACAACTCACAAATGGGTATCCAAATATGATTTCATATGTGGAATCAAAGAGTTTTGCTTTTCAAGCAATAATACCACTCCTTTCAAACTTGGTCCTAGAACGTGACCCAAAGTTGAGAAAAAGTGGCCCAAGAACTACACGTCTTCACTCTCAATCAATATTGTAGTGTACAAATCTCAAATGGGTATCCAAATATGACTTCATATGTGGAAACAAAGACTTTTTCTTTTCAGCCAATAACTTGGGCCTAGAACATGACTCGAAGTTGAGAAAAAGTGGCCCAAGAACTGCACGTCTTCGCTCGTAATTGAGACTGTAGTGTACAACTCTCAAATGGATATCCAAATATGATTTCATATGTGGAAACGGAGAGTTATGCTTTTCAACCCATCATCCCACTTCGTTCAAACTTGGGCCTAGAACATGACCCGAAGTTGAGAAAAAACGGCCTAAGAACTACACGTCTTCGCTCGCAATCGAGACTGTAGTGTACAACTCTAAAATGGGTATCCAAATATGATTTCATTTGTGGAAACAAAGAGTTTTTCTTTTCAAGCGATAATCCCACTCCGTTCAAACTTGGGCCTAGAACGTGACCCGAAGTTGAGAAAAAGCGGCCCAAGAACTACATGTCTTCGCTCGCAATCGAGACTGTAGTGTACAACTCTCAAATGGGTATCCAAATATGATTTCATATGTGGAAATGGAGAGTTTTTCTTTTGAACCCATAATCCCACTCTGTTCAAGCTTGGGCCTAGAACGTGACCCGAAGTTGAGAAAAAGCGGCCCAAGAACTACACGTCTTCGCTCGCAATCAAGACTATAGTGTGCAACTCTCAAATGGGTATCCAAATATGATTTCATATGTGGAACCAGACAGTTTTTCTTTTCAACCCATAATCCCACTATGTTCAAACTTGGGCCTAGAACGTGACCTGAAGTTTAGAAAAAGCGGCCCAAGAGCTACATGTCTTTGCTCGCAATTAGGACTGTAGTGTACAACTCTCAAATGGGTATCCATATATGATTTCATATGTGGAAACGAAGAGTTTTTCTTTTCAACCCATAATCCCACTCTGTTCAAACTTGGGCCTAGAACATGACCCGAAGTTGAGAAAAAACAGCCCAAGAACTACACGTCTTTGCTCGCAATCAAGACTGTAGTGTACAACTCTCAAATGGGTATCCAAATATGATTTCATATGTGAAAATGAAGAGTTTTTCTTTTCAACCCATAATCCCACTCCGTTAAAACTTGGGCCTAGAACATGACCTGAAGTGGAGAAAAAATAGCCCAAGAACTACACGTCTTGGCTCGCAATCAAGACTGTAGTGTACAACTCTGAAATGGGTATCCAAATATGATTTCATATGTGAAAAGAAAGAGTTTTTCTTTTCAACCCAAAATCCCACTTCGTTCAAACTCGGGCCTAGAACGTGACCCGAAGTTGAGAAAAAGTGGCCCAAGAACTACACGTCTTCGCTCGCAATCAAAACTATAGTGTACAACTCTCAAATGGGTATCCAAATATGATTTCATACGTGGAAACAAAGAGCTTTTATTTCCAACCCATAATCCCACTTTGTTACAACTTGGGCCTAGAACGTGACCAGAAGTTGAGAAAAAACGGTCCAAGAACTACACGTCATCGCCCGGAATCAAGACTATGTTTTAGAACTCACAAATGGGTATCGAAATATGATTTCATACGTGGAAATGGAGAGCTTTTCATTTCAACCCATAATCCCACTTCATTCAAACTTGGGTCTGGAGCGTCACCCGAAGTTGAGAAAAGGCGGCACAAGAACTACACGCCCTCGCCCGCAATCAAGACTGTGGTGTACAACTCTCAAATGGGTATCCAAATATGATTTCATATGTGGAAACAGAGAAATTTGCTTTCCAACCCATAATCTCACTTCGTTCAAACTTGGGCCTAGAACGTGACCCAAAGTTGAGAAAACGCGGCCCAAGAACTACATGTCTTCGCCCGCAATCAAGACCGTGGTGTACAACTCTCAAATGGGTATCCAAATATGATTTCATACATGGAAACAAAGAGCTTTTCTTTCCAACCTATAATCCCACTTCATTCAAACTTGGGCCTAGAACATGACCCAAAGATGAGAAAAAATAGCCTAAGAACTACACGTCTTCGCCCACAGTCAAGACAGTGGTTTACAACTCTTAAATGGGTATCCAAATATGATTTCATACGTGGCAACAGAGAGCTTTCCTTTCCAACCCATAATCCCACTTCATTCACACTTGGGCCTAGAACGTGACCCGAAGTTGAGAAAAAGTGGTCGAAGAACTACACGTCTTCACCCGCAATAAAAACTGTGGTGTACGACTCTCAAATGGGTATCCTAATATGATTTCATACATGGAAACAAAGAGTTTTGCTTTCCAACCCATAATCCCACTTCGTTCAAACTTGGGCCAAGAACGTGAACTAAAGTTGAGAAAAAGCGGCCCAAGAACTACATGTCTTCACCCACAATCAAGCCTATGGTGTACAATTCTCAAATGGATAGCCAAATATGATTTCATACGTGGAAACAAAAAGCTTTGCTTTCCAACCCATAATCCCACTTCATTCAAATTTGGGCCTAGAACGTGACCTGAAGTTGAGAAAAGGCGGCCCAAGAACTACACGTCTTCGCCCACAATCAAGACTGTGGTGTACAACTCTCAAATGGGTATCCAAATATGATTTCATGTTATGAAACAAAGAGCTTTGCTTTCCAACACATAATCCCACTTCGTTCAAACTTGGGCCTAGAACGTGACCTAAAGTTGAGAAAAAGCGGCCCAAGAACTACACGTCTTCGCCCACAATCAAGACTGTGGTGTACAACTCTCAAATGGGTATCTAAATATGATTTCATACTTGGAAATGGAGAGCATTGCTTTTCAACCCATAATCCCACTTCGTTCAAAATTGGGCCTAGAACGTGACCCGAAGTTGAGAAAAAGTGGCCCAAGAACTAAACGTCTTTGCCCGCAATCAAGACTATGGTGTACAACTCTCAGATGAGTATCCAAACATGATTTATACGTGGAAATGGAGAAAATTGCTTTCCAACCCATAATCCCACTTCGTTCAAACTTGGGCCTAGAACGTGACCCAAACTTGAGAAAACGCGGCCCAAGAACTACATGTCTTCGCCCACAATCAAGACCGTGGTGTACAACTCTCAAATGGGTATCCAAATATGATTTCATACGTGGAAACAAAGAGCTTTGCTTTCCAACCCATAATCCCACTTAATTCAAACTTGGGCCTAGAACTTGACCCAAAGTTGAGAAAAAGTTGCCCAAGAACTACACGTCTTCGCCTGCAGTCAAGACAATGGTTTACAACTCTCAAATGGGTATCCAAATATGATTTCATATGTGGCAACAAAGAGCTTTCCTTTCCAACCCATAATCCCACTTCGTTCAAACTTGGGCATAGAACATGACCCGAAGTTGAGAAAAAGTGGCAGAAGAACTACACGTCTTCGCCCGCAATCAAGACTGTGGTGTATGACTCTCAAATGGGTATCCTAATATGATTTCATACATGGAAACAAAGAGCTTTGCTTTCCAACCCATAATCCCACTTCGTTCAAACTTGGGCCAATAACGTGACCTGAAGTTGAGAAAAAGCGGCCCAGGAACTACATGTCTTCACCCACAATCAAGCCTATGGTGTACAATTCTCAAATGGATATCCAAATATGATTTCATACGTGGAAACAAAAAGCTTTGCTTTCCAACCCATAATCCCACTTCGTTCAAATTTGGGCCTAGAACGTGACCTGAAGTTGAGAAAAAGTGGCCCAAGAACTACACGTCTTCACCCACAATCAAGACTGTGGTGTACAACTCTCAAATGGGTATCCAAATATGATTTCATGCTTCGAAACAGAGAGCTTTGCTTTAAAACACATAATCCCACTTCATTCAAACTTGGGCCTAGAACGTGACCCAAAGTTGAGAAAAAGCGGCCCAAGAACTACACGTTTTCACCCACAATCAAGACTGTGGTGTACAACTCTCAAATGGGTATCTAAATATGATTTCATACTTGGAAATGGAGAGTGTTGCTTTTCAACCCATAATCCCACTTCGTTCAAAATTGGGCCTAGAACGTGACCCGAAGTTGAGAAAAAGTGGCCCAAGAACTACACGTCTTCGCCCGCAATCAAGATTGTAATGTACAACTCTCAAATGGGTATCTAAATATGATTTCATACGTGGAAACAAAGAGTTTTTCTTTTCAACCCATAATCCCACTTCGTTCAAACTTGGGCCTAGAACGTGACCGAAGTAGAGAAAAAGCGGCCCAAGAACTACATGTCTTCACCCACAATCAAGACAGTGGTGTACAAATCTCAAATGGTTATGAAAATATGATTTCATACACAGAAACAAAGGGCTTTGCTTTTCAATCCATAATCCCACTTCGTTCAAACTTGGGCCTAGAACGTGACCCGAAGTTGAGAAAAAGCGGCCCAAGAACTACACGTCTTCGCTCGCAATAAAGACTGTAGGGTGTACAACTCTCAAATGGGTATCCAAACATGATTTCATATGTGAAAACTGAGAGTTTTGATTTTCAACCCATAATCCCACTCCGTTCAAACTTGGGCCTAAAACGTGACCCGAAGTTGAGAAAAAGAGGCCCAAGAACTACACGTCTTTGCTCACAATCAATAATGTAGTGTACAACTCTCAAATGGGTATCCAAATATGATTTTATATATGGAAATCGAGAGTTCTTCTTTTCAACCCAAAGTCCCACTCCATTCAAACTTGGGCCTAGAACGTGACCCGAAGTTGAGAAAAAAAGGCCCAAGAAATACACTTCTTCGCTCACAATCAAGATTGTAGTGTACAACTCTCAAATGGGTATCCAAATATGATTTCATATATGGAAATGGAGAGCTTTTCTTTTCAACCCATAATCCCACTTCGTTAAAACTTGGGCCTAGAACGTGACCCGGAGCTGAGAAAAAGCGGCCCAAGAACTACACGTCTTCACTCGTAATCAAGACTGTAGTGTGCAACTCTCAAATGCGTATCCAGATATGATTTCATGTCTGGAAACGAAGAGTTTTTCTTTTCAACCCATAATCCCACTTCTTTCAAACTTGGGCTTAGAACGTGACCCGAAGTTGAGAAAAAACGACCCAAGAAGTACACGTCTTCGCTCGCAATCAAGACTCTAATATACAACTCTCAAAATGGGTATCCAGATATGATTTCGTATCTGGAAACAAAGAGTTTTGTTTTTCAACCCATAATCCCACTTCATTCAAACTTGGGCCTAGAACATGACCTGAACTTGAAAACATGACCCGAACTTGAGAAAAAGCGGCCCAAAAACCACACGTCTTTTCTCGCAATCAATATTATAGTGTACAACTCTCAAGTGGGTATCCAAATATGATTTAATATGTGGAAACAGATAATTTTTCTTTTCAACCCATAATCCGACTTCCTTCAAATTTGGGCCTAGAACGTGACCCGAAGATGAGAAAAAGTGGTGCATGAACTACACGTCTTTGCTCACAATCAAGACTGTAGTGTACAACTCTCAAATGTGTATCCAAATATGATTTCATACATGGAAACAAAGAGCTTTTCTTTCCAACCCATAATCCCACTTCATTCAAACTTGGGCCTAGAACTTGACCCGAAGTTGAGAAAAAGCAGCCCAAGAACTACATGTCTTCACCCGCAGTCAAGACTGTGGTTTACAACTCTCAAATGGGTATCCAAATATGATTCCATACGTGGAAACAGAGAGATTTGCTTTCCAACCCATAATCCCACTTCGTTCAAACTTGGGCGTAGAACGTGACCTGAAGTTGAGAAAAAGTGGTCGAAGAACTACACGTCTTCGCCCACAATCAAGACTGTGGTGTACAACTCTCAAATGGGTATCCTAATATGATTTCATACATGGAAACAAAGAGCTTTGCTTTCCAACCCATAATCCCACTTTGTTCAAACTTAGGCCAAGAACGTGACCTGAAGTTGAGAAAAAACGGCCCAAGAACTACACGTCTTCGCCCACAATCAAGCCTATGATGTACAATTCTCAAATGGGTATCCAAATATGATTTCGTACGTGGAAACAAAAAGCTTTTCTTTCCAACCCATAATCCCACTTCGTTCAAATTTGGGCCTAGAACGTGACCTGAAGTTGAGAAAAAGTGGCCCAAGAACTACACGTCTTCACCCACAATCAAGACTGTGGTGTACAACTCTCAAATGGGTATCCAAATATGATTTCATGCTTCGAAATAGAGAGCTTTGCTTTCCAACCCATAATCTCACTTCGTTCAAACTTGGACCTAGAATGTGACCCGAAGTTGAGAAAAAGCGGCCCAAGAACTACATGTCTTCGCCCACAATCAAGACTGTGGTGTACAACTCTCAAATGGGTATCCAAATATGATTTCATACTTGAAAATGGAGAGCGTTGCTTTTCAACCCATAATCCCACTTCGTTCAAACTTGGGCCTAGAACGTGAACTGAGGTTGAGCAAAAATGACCCAAGAACTACACGTCTTTGCCCGCAATCAAGACTGTGATGTACAACTCTCAAATGGGTATCTAAATATGATTTCATACATGGAAACAAAGAGATTTTCTTTTCAACCCATAATCCCACTTCGTTCAAACTTGGGTAAAATTTTGCTTTCTTGGAATGATTTCATTATCGCAATTAAAAAACAATTTTATGGAATGGCAGAATTTTAGACAAGCTAAAGAACAGAATGTACAAAGCTTTACTCAGGAATTTAGGAGAAGAGCTTTGGTTTTGGGAGTTGATTTGTCTTCACAGGAAACATTGCTCAAATATATTGGTGCTTTACATAGTTATTTGAGACATACTATACTCATGTTTAATCCTT
>ML777333.1:58899-113934 GCA_009831015.1 Picea engelmannii | reverse complement strand
CAATTAATAATAATGATCCATTGGAAGCTGGACCAGGAGATGTAGCCCAAGAGAGGGGTGAACTCCTTTATCAAATTGCTGTGTTTATGTGCTTATGTTCAATGATTATGCTACTGTCTATGTGTATTTTGCATGAGTAATCCTTTAATCTATGTGTTGCAAACTGATCCATTTTCTTTAAACACATAACATTTACATTGCAATAATTTCAAGTATTTCAAGTCTTCTTCATTTTTTAGATCACCTATGCTTTAGCTTGATCACTTGAACGATTTGTCAATGTGGTATCTTGTTTCTGAACCGAAACCTCAGTTTTCTTCGAATGTTCTTGAGCATACTGTCCACTTGAGCTCCCTGCTTCTAAACTCTGGGTTTCCATTTTCTGTGTAGCTGGAGGCGTTGAGGTTTCTCCCTGCAGTACTTTAGGGAGGTTATTTCTTCGATGCCTTTGAAAATTGTAAAACTCGACCATTTTATCTAGAGCCAGAGTTCAGACTTGACTCAAGACTTCTTGATAGGACCTTGCTCCTCGGAATATTTCGTCATGAGGAGAATATTCATGTTCATATCTTTTCAAATTGTAGAGGGCCATGTGATTACCACGATCTTTTGTGGATCGTGCTTATTGAATTCGATATTGACCAGCTTGATTTCTTCTAGGGCCGCTTCCTCTACTTTCGAATGGTCGAAATCCAACAATGAAAACATACCAATCTGCATGGGAAAGGCAGGCCATACCCTTTTTTGCACTGCTTTCAATTCTTTACTAATCCCCCCTATCACTGTCTGATGTGCTACTTCACGGCACACCAATCGATCTGGTACAAATTTAGGTAGAGAAGAACCGAACAACCAAAAACCCTAATATAGGAGAAATTCTCTTCAATGTACCAGTTTGCTATCTTCCCCAGATTAGCCACTATTTTATTAGAAATACTAGGAGGTGGGAAACCATATATAGCGGTATGCATCGGCACCACCACCCGGTTGCAGATTTCATAGAAGAAATCTCTTTATTTATCCTCCCAAAGCTTTGAATGATAAACATGTATCGGATCAACACTAGTTGGAGTCCAGTTCCAGCCCATCAGGGGAAAAGGTGTCATAAAACAGACGACATCCATGATGTAAGCCAACATGAAAAATGGGGCAAGTTGCCCCTTGGCTTTCAGTGACTGATATTTTGTAATCTCCCTAACCAAATTGTCGGACAAGATCTTGGCCCAATCAAAAGAATACCCCTCTGCTACTGTATGCATAATAGGCACCCATGGTAATAAGAAATGGGCAGTGTTTTCTCTCATGTAGAGTCTACACTTCATCATTTCTACATACATCATGTGAGGCTCTAGTGAGGAAATTGCATATACTCCATGGGAGTCGTCTCTAAACTTCTCAGGGCGAGAGCACCAATCCTTAATTAAGTCAGGAAGGTTTTTTCCATATTGGACGCATTCCTTCTTGTCAAAATCCACTAAGAAGTTAGCATTGTAAATGAAATTGGGCGCTAGGGAAAATTTGTACATTACCTGTAAATGTTATGGTCAGAAAGACCCAACTGCGACTTTTTGTGAATTGAAGATGGTCCTGGTCGGGATATCAATGTTTCCTAGCGCCCAACCAATCATATCATTGTAAGGAAGGAGTCTAGGCCTCATTTCTATCTTATGTAGTTCTGATTGGGCAACATTTTTGTATTTGGTAGCTAGGGTCTCTATCTCCTCGTCACCTGAATCATCTGGGCAGTTGACCAATTCATGCTGCAGGATGTCGAATACCCACATCCAGGTTCTAATGGTGTCTATGCTCCTGGGCGAAGTGTCTAAAATGACATCTGTGTTCTAGTTTGAACTTTCACCAAACGCTTTGGCTACTTTTAGTGGAGCCATGGTATCAATCCTCATAACTCTGTTACCTATCACAGGAAATGCACAAATTTCTTTATCTCTAAAACTTGCTGCTCAGTGAAAACGCACAATGAAATTCAAAAATTCAATATCTTTTTTCTTTAATTGCATTTATTTATCAATAACTCTACTGACGAAGAATTTACTTTCCTTAATGAAAAAGATTTAGGCGGTGGTCCAGTATCTTATTTGGAATGATTGCCATAAATCAAGTATTAAAGTCATTAATTTCTGGTGGTTCGTGATTAGAAACATTGAATTTACCTAATTTATGATTCAACGAAACATTAGTCACGAAATAATTCTTCGTAACCCATTAATTAATCGTGTTTAACCATGTAGTATTTCGTGGTTTCGGACTTCGGTATATCAGATAACATCTCAAGATAGGATTCCCAAAATGGGAAATCAAGTAGATATTAATTAATTTTTTAATTATCTTTAATCTTTAATTAATCCTGTTTATCTTTAAGCCTTTTTTCGCAGTTTCAGGCCTCGCGCTATCCTACAATAGCTCAAGACATGACTTCTGAAACGTGAAACCGTGAAGGGATTAATTATTTACTAATTGCTTTTAATTCTTAATTACTGTTAAGACATTTGGGAGTTTGGGTGTCGTGAATTAGGGATATGATAGATGGCAAGGGCCCAAACTCCAAAATCATGAAATTATTAATTAAATATTAATCGAGATTAATTTATTTAACACTGATTTAACCTTTTGTTAACCACAAGTTTTAGGTATCCGGACTTCGGGAATGTTGTATGGTAAAACGCCTACAACGCGAAACTCCGAAATCCGAAATTTCGACGCAACATCTCTAGAGACTAGACCCTTTAACATTCAGGCATCTCCAAAGCATTATAGAAAAAAGAGTCGTTTGATCAGAGTAGAAAACTTCATCGGCGGTGAGAATTAGGCGCGCTTTCCTCTTATTTAATTGGAAATGAAATTTATTTAAAGTAATAAAATTTAGGAATATATATGTGTTCCAACATAGGCTCCATCTAGGGATTGTGTCTCCCTACGAGATGCAGAAGAACAATAGACCGAGTGCCTTTATTGGGTAAATGGAGTCATCATTAGGTTTTCGTGAAGCACATTCTGAAAAATACACAGAAGGACATTAAACTTCGACCATATCTTCGAAAGCTCTCAAAACATTAGTCATTCACCGATCTCGAGCTTAGGCTTATTAATAGATTCCTTTTTTTAAACTAATTTTGGATTTGCTTAAGATAATCAAAACAACCATAACCGACCTATCAGACTTTGTTTGCATCAAGGAAAAATAATTTTAATGATTTAGTCAGGGAGTCTCGTGTTGGCTTAGAATGTAGATCTTGTCGAAAAGAGAACTAGTCACCAAAGTACATTATAATACATGTATAACAACCTTGCATATATCATAGGCATTGCTTCACTACCAACGAGCCTGTTCAGTACCCCAATGAAGTTATATAATTCCCTCATTGAATTTCCTTTCACCACTTCTATTAGTAATTCTACATTTAAATGCTGAGACGAGGGCAATCATTTAATGATTTTCCTTTCACCATCTGTCTTATATTTTTAAAACATGAAGTGGGGGTAATCAATCTATATGTAAGATACCAGGGACGATATCGATTTATAATTTTAGCAACAGAGGTCTATCAACTCACTTTGATTACTCTGGGCTAATCCTCTTCTGACATTCACAACATCTTTGCCTATAGAGAAAATATCACGGGGAAGTTTTAATTTCCAGAGACTTTTTTTGAGAGAAACTAATCATTTTAAAATCTGATAGAGGGGCTAAAATAGTCAGGATTATCCTAGACATACTTTCTTCCAATTAAGATAAGAGGAATCGCAAAATGTTCGCCTATTCTCGTTTTGAAGATCTAGTTTTTTAGGCTTCCTGAGTCGAGGTGAAATTTGTCTTTATGTAGAGGGTTAAGGTCAGGTAGTGAAAAATAAGAAAGAATAAAAGATTTCAAGTATGGGAACAGACCGAAAAGTCAAATTTACTAAGAATGATATTAGTCCTGCGCAAACCTACTTCCTGATTTGTGAGCTTATTTTATTCTTACTTTCTTTTCTTTTTCCCTTCAACTTATTTTTCATTTGGTTCGAGGGCTCAGAGTTTTATATTTTTCTCATTTTCGATTATATGACCGTTCTTACACGAGTGTAACTTTATTTGGAAATTACAAGGTTTATTTTACCATCTTCGTTTGAACACAAATGATCATATAACTCCATACCTTGGATTTCCATTAGCATTCTCAAGCAAAAACATTGTTATTTTATCACCTGTTTTGTAAGATAATTGTTTTGTTCTGAAACACGATTGTTGGTTTCTGATGCATATTTATCCCTCAACTATTGGTAAGTATTATATCTGCCAAAATAAACATGAGAAATGTCATAACCTTAGCAGAAGAGAGACAATATGTGTTATTCGTCTTTACATTTCTTTTTTCTTGTGAAATCAACAAAGCCGATCCTGTCTAATGTAAAAGTAAAAAACTTACCAAAAAGACGAAAAACTGCAAATTAAAACAAGAAAATAAAACCGGTATGTATAGTGGTGGTTTGTAATTTCATTACTGCATAAAATGATTCAAGTAACTACTGTTGATGGGGGCGTTAAGGACTTGCGCATCGAGGTTTTCTAACAAGAACAATTTTTTTTCTTTAGAAGCTATGACCCTGAAAGGTCCACACCAGATGTGATCAAATTTTCCATGTTTTTCGGTGTCTTCGTTCCTAGCATCCCATTTCAGGATGAGTTCATCGGGAAGAAACTCCCTATCCTTAGCCTTTTTATCAAATAGGGTTTTCATATTGTCTTGATATTTCTGGAGTTTCTCATCCACCTCAACCCTATTCTGCTGGACCTCAATTAATTGGTTTATTCTTTTGGTAACATCATTAGGTTCTTCTTTTGAATCTTTCCAGAGCTTTATTACCGACAGAGCCAGGTTTATGGGTAGTACCACGTTAGTCCCATACACCATTTGGAAAGGGGACATTCCGATTGATTTCTTAGTGCTTATCTGATTCGCCCACAAAGCGTATTTCAGATGAACATGCCAGGCTTTCTTATTTTCGGTCAACACCTTTTCTATTATGGTGATCAAGCTCTTATTCGATGACTTGGCCAATCAATTTCCCTAAGGATAGTAAGATATGGAATGTCCTGTTACAATATTGTACTTTTGACAAAAGCTAACCATCACCATGGATTTGAAAGCTTGGGAATTATCTGTGACTATCTTCCGGGGACAGCCGAATCTTGACATAATGTTTTCCTCTAAGAAATTTATCACCACTAAATCGGTATCATTTCATGTTGGAATGGTCTCGACCTACTTAGTGAAATAATATGTAGCTGTCAGAATCCATTTATGTTGTCCACTTGAATGCAGATGGATTTCTCTAATAAAATCCAGACCCCACTATTGAAATGGAGCTTATGTCTTGATTGGGGTCAAGGGTAGTGCTGGAAGATTTTGTTTACCTGAGAATAACTGACAGGAATTACAGGATCTGACTTTAACATTCATGACTATAAATAACTTCAGCCAATAGTATCCATCTCTCAAGATTTTATAAGTCGCCGCCCTCCAGGCATGGTGTCCTCCACACACCCCTTCATGAAACTCATTTATAACGTTTTCTGTTTCAGATTCTATTAGGCATCTTAGTAAAAATCCCAGGGGATCTTTCCAATATAGCTTGTTTTCAACGATATAGTATTTTACCATGTGCAGCTTCAATGTTCTTGCCTTTGACAGAGTCATATTGCTAGGGCACTGAAGAGACAAGAGATATGAAACTATGTCGCTATACCAGGCAGAGGAAGAATTTTTTTCTTGGATCTCGGTTGTAGGTATAGTGACATCAAATTCTTCTATGTCTGGAAGTTCTTTGTAGGCTTGCAGATGATTCATCCCGAGCGCTCTGAAATTAGATTCATCCAATAGCTTAGCCAAGCCTTGACCTTTGACGAGTTTTGTTGGTTTTACCTCAAGATCAAATTCCTGAATCTTGGCAAGCCATCGACCCCTCCTTCTATCACTATCAGGTTGAACTAATACATCTTTAACGGAACTGGTTGGTACGTAGGCAATTACTTTATAATGTAGCACGTAAGTCCTGAAATCTTTTAGGGACTTCACCATTGCGTATGCCTGTTTCTCTAGAATATCATATTTCAACTCTACGTCTCTGAGGATTTTTCTAAAGAATTATATTGGTTGTTCGAACCCTTCATCGTTCTTATGTAAGAGTACGAATGCAATCGTATGTTCGAATGAAAATGAGAATATCAAGAATTCTTTCAAGTAGTTCAGACTGGCCAACACGAGAGCTTCTCCTATTTCTTTCTTGATACGTTCAAAGTATTCTTTAGCTTCAGTCGTCCATTTGAGCTCGTTGTCCCTTTTTAGCATATATGTAATCAACTTAACAATTTCAGCAATGTTTGGAATAAATCTTCTTAAAAAAATTATTTTTCCTAAAAAATATTGAATTTCCTTTCTGTTCCTAGGAATATTTATTGTATCTATGGATTCTACCCTTTTTGGATCAATTTTAATTCCTTCCCTGGAGACAATATGGCCCAAAAGTTTACCTTCTTGCATTGAAAAATGGGATTTCTTAGGGTTGAGCGACAAACCAAATTTTCTGCATTTTTCTAACATTTGTTTCAGATGTACCAAGTGCTTTTCATCGGAGTTAGAAAAAACAGTTAAATCATCAAGATACATGACAAAAAACTTATCTCTTTCACCGACGAAGGCTATGTCCATTGCTCACTTAAAGGTGGCCCCTACATTCATCACACCGAATGCAATTTTTTCATACATGAAAGTACCCCATGGAGTGGTGAATGCAGTTTTTTCCTTGTCATCCTCGTGGACTACAATTTGAATGTAACCTAAAAAACCATCAATCATAGACATTCGGTTAGCCCCGACCATTTTTTCCAGAACGTGATTCATTTTAGGGAGCAGATAATTATCTTTAAGGGATGATATGTTCAGGTTCCTGAAATCCACATAGAGTCTAATTTCACCATTCTTTTTCCTGACCGGGACTAAATTATCCACCCAATCGGAATATCTGAGTGGAACAATGATATTTGCATCCAAGAGTTTCTTTACTTCTCTTTCTATTATAGGCATGAGTACAGGGTTTATCTGTCTAAGCTTCTGTTTGAAAGACTTGATGCCCGATTTCAAAGGAATTTTATGTTCGATGACAGTGGTATCATAAATTTTAAGCTCGTCATAAGACCAAGATAAGACATCTTTTTATTGCTTGAGTAACTCCATGTATTTACTTTTCGTTTCGGGTGGAAATTACTTTGATATTTTGACCAATTTTGGGTTTTCCTTAGTACCTATATCACAGTCTTCAACTTCCTCGGGTTGAGGTTGCAAGGAAGACTTTAGGGGTATATTGTCCTAGTCAAATAATCTTTCTAAAGGAATCAGACCCTTAGGAATCTGATTGTTCTTTAGCGCCAACATGCGGTGGTTAACGATTTTATCTTGGAATTTCTGAGGATCTTCGTCTTCTTGCATGATCAAAGTGGGGTCATTCTGATTTTCCTGATCAATGTGTGTCTTAGAAAATTCATCCACCATTTCTAAAAACTGCTTGATCTGCTTATCGTCTTCGAATACCTACTAGTGTTGAACATTATTTGGTATCGAAGGCCTGTGCCTCATTTATATGTGATACTTTAGCTTCAAGACCGTAGGTGGCATAAAGGTAGCAGTTGCTTTCACTAGGGAGTCGTCTTGTTGATTTTCTTCTCTGGGAATATGATGAATATTAAACGATGAGAAAAATTTCTCTATTAGATCACAGGTGCAGTTTCTGTACGACCTTAGCCTCAGATGCTTGGCCTAATACTGTTTCCTGATCTATTTTACAATCAACTCTGCATCATCGTAAACTATTAGATTTTCAATTTTCAATTTCCTAGCAGCATCTAACCCTAAGACAATAGCCTCGTATTCACATACGTTATTAGTATAGTCTATGTCCCACTGTAACTTGTATGAGAAAGGAATAATAAATTTGTCTCCGGGTGCCACAAACAACACCCCAGCTCCTACTCCTTCTCGAGATGAAGCACCATCAAAATACATCTTCCAAACTCCTACACTATTTACATTTTTATTTGTTTTTTTTATTTTTTTGTTTTCTTTTTCTGTACAATTTTCTTCTATACATTCATCAAAACCATCATCAATAGATAATATACAGTTTCCCAAATCTTGATCAACGACATATACCGGATAGTTATTTGGGTTATGTGGGTCACTTACAGTATATGCCAATCTTGCCTCTCTGTAGAGACAGGTGAACTGCCCGCCGAAGATCGGGATCATAGCATACGTCATATCCAATTGAAGCGATCCTCCAAGCTTAGCACCCCAAGACCTGGACAATAGCCTGCCATACTTTGCGGGAACATCATCCATGACTACATCCATGAGAATACTTTTCACAGGGATCTGTGCAAGATTAACTACCAAATATTTAATCATACCGAGGCACTTAAATTCTCTCGAATCAAAAGAATACAAATATCGATATGGTCTAGTAACCTTGAGGCCCAGTTTTTCCATAATGTCTTTGGGAATTAAGTTGTGTGAGGCTCCAGAATCCAACATAAAATTATGGAGTAAGTGATCATGCACAGTCAGTGTGATATAGAAACGAGTGACAAGATCTTTGCCATTTTCGATATGCAAACCAAACATTATAGTAGGATTATCATCTTCTAAATTAATAGTATCCGCATGACTTTCAGCATCCAAGAAATTTATCATCTTAGCAATTTGTTTTTTGTACATCGGATTTTTTTGCCAGTTCAACCAGAGGTATTGGAATTTTAATTTTATTAATTTTTCTTTCTAGACTGAAACTGGCAGTTGTCGTTTCGAATTATCTGGATGAGATCTTTGTGTCTCTTTTTTCTTTTCTATTGGTTTGTGTTGCTTTTGTTTCTATCGTCTTTTCTTTAGCATCTTGCGTTTCCACTGTTTTTGTTTTGGCCATTTTCTTTTCAGTGGACGGTTGAGTGGCCTAATTCTTTTTACTTCTTCACAAAATTTTCTTTGGCGGATCAGTTGTAATATTTTTATCTCTAGGCCTCAAATTATATTTTTGTTGAAGGTCGACCAGTATAGAGTCGGCGATTCCTTGATAATCAGATTTCCCTATATCATTTATACTTTCCCCTTTCTTGAACATTGATTCTTGATCCAAAGACCTTTCGTAATCTTGCTTGGCTAGGTGAGGTTCTTGGTCGTTATCACCGAGGTTGTTCATATCTTCATCTAACTCTTGATAGTATGGTATATTGTCACTTTGCATGAAGTTTTCGGTTTTAAAAGGAGCTTTGATTTTCTGGTCTTGATTTTTTTATTGGTCTCTGTTGGATCTAGGGGTTGGGGTTCCTTATGAAATCTCTTTTAGCAAAAGAATTAGTTTTGTCTTGGTCAAGTTCCATCTTAAAGATCTTATTTGATAACTCCTTGATTATTTTGGCCATGTCATCCATTTTGTCTTTCGCAAATCTCCCAGACCCGGAGGGTCTGGCTTGTTCTCTGAAACGTTTGGTTTCTTTGGCTACCATATCGACTTTTGTTTTTAGTTTACATGATGCCATCATATTTGAATCGATTTCAATGGCATCATCCTGCATTCTTATGAGGTCAGAAGACCTCCTTTCTCTCAAAAGCAGGGCAAAGTCTGGTTCGAAAGCTCCCGCGTAAGTTACTTTAGCCACAGGCTGGGAGGGTTTAACCTCTGCTGGAATTTTGTGATAGAGTTTATTAAACATTTTGGTGAACTCTAAGACTGACTCTGAATTCTTTTTTCTCAAAGCCCCAAATTCAGTTAGGTAATATGAGTGATCCTTTTTCTCTCCCCACTGCCTTAAAAAGGAAGTTTCAAGGGCGTCATAAGATGATATAGAACCTACTAGGATCCCTCGAAACCAAATTCTGACTTGTCCTTCAAAAGTTTGGACCAGAAGTCTCGAATAAACATCATCATGATCAATGCCGAGGATATCAACGAATTGATCGAAAAAATTGATGTGCTTTGTGGCAGTTAGGTCTACTTCTCCCGTGAACTTCGGTAGGTTCTTCATTTAATTTTCTGGTAAATCGTGAAGGACAGGGGGAAGGACTAGAGGAGCATACCTGGCCACCACTTTGGCAAAAATCCTGGGAGGGGGAGGTGGTGGCCCTTGACCGCCTCCTCCTCCGACACCACCTCCTTCAGCTGCAGCTATTTGACGTTGAGGGGATGAAATTAGAGAGCTAAAGAGGAGGTTTTCGTAAACTTGTAGTGGCCCTTTGGCTACCTCAGGATGAGGAGAATGAAGCTCTGGAGATAGACCAGTAGGAGACAATTTTTTTGAAAAAGGTGTAAGAGGGAAATGAGGACTGGGTTCTTCAGACTTACAAGATATATAGACAGGAGAACCAACATGAGTTGAATCAGGATATGTAATATACTCTTCAGATTTTTGTGGGATCGAAACCTTTACTTCGGGGATTCGTGAAATAAAAGTGGGTATCGAAAGGGGTCCTTTACCTCAGGTAAAATTAGTTCGGGGTTTACGATTTCAGTTTCAAGTTTATCAGTTGATGCATCTCTGAAGTGGATTTGTGTGTAGCTCTCTTGTGATATGGATTGTTCAAGTGGAACCTTAGCATTATTTTGCACAACTTTGGGTTGGTAGACCTTACTTGCAGATGCAGAATCATGCTTGGGTTATCCTCTTGGTCTTAATAACTTCTCAGGATCGACTATAGGCGTAGTCTGTTGTTCATCTAGGTTCTTCCTGGTATTCTTTCTACCAAATGCTAGCTTATCTATAGTGGAGTCACCAAGTGAAAGATAAAATCCGTAATACAATATTCAATCCTTTTTCACTATAAAAGACAAAATATTACCTTGTCATTTCTCCCAGGGAAAAGTAACTTCGTATCTCTGTCCCCGATAACGGCACCAAAAATATGTAGTTCCTGAGATTACACTTAAGGCTTAGAAGCGTAATGTCAAGGCATCATAAATATAAAGGTTTATTTTGAAAGGTGTTTTTTCTTCCGTTAGTAATATAATATTTAATTCCTCGAATGAAAATAATAACAGAACAGTACAGAGGCCGTAATTTGTCGTCTGAGTCGATTTATGGAATCATATGAGGTGAGGGAAAATTACAAAACCATTAAACAAAATAAGGCATCAATTTAGAGATGAATCTTACCTTGTTCACAGTAGAATAAAATAAAGCATGCACTCTTGAAAGGATATAAGATTCAACTATCCAAGTAGCTCACAGGTCTTGTATTTACTTACAACAAATACAGAGGAAAATTTGTTTGCTTAACGAACAACCGATTTGATGTGATTACAGTAGCAGTGGTACTAAATTGTAAACACTCACTTATCAAAGAGACATAAGAGAAACTAGAAATATGGAATACGAGAGGGAAACATAACTCAAACTGCACAAAGATTGGAATCTTTGTCTGCACTTGTATTAATTCTCACAAAATGAGATTTTATCTCTATTACATTTGGCAAGAAGCAGCCTCTATTAAGTCTTCAAACTATGTATTTATACAAAACGATCACAACCCTAGATGGTTGGAATTCTCATAATTCGAAAACATTAAAAATTACAAATAAAAATTGAAATGTTTCATTTGCAGATTTCTGTCTCTTTTCCTGCTGGTAGAGACGTTTCTTCTTCTCGCACTCTAGCTCGAAGAGCAGTTGGTCTCTAATCATGTATTGTGTATCATTTGTTTTCAGACGTGTTGGCCTTCCTTTTCTCGACGTACTGAAAGAATCTGCCCACGAATTGTGCCACTAGCCTAGTAGGCTATGTTGTATCATTTGCCTCAAAAACATATAGCTTCCTTTCTACATGAGGCAACCTTTCTTCCATCTTCCTGACATCCAAAGATAGATATTGTAGTCGTAAACTAGGATTGACTATCCATTTATTTATCTGATTAAGGTCAACCTGTTTCAATTGTAAAATTTTGGCCCGGGCTTCTTCCATGCTTGTTTTGAAATCAAGTTGATATCCCGCTGTATCAATTTGTCCGAGGATTTTAGAGATATTATATCTTCAAAAGTACAGTGACTCTTTGTGAAGAGCATAGAATGCTTCTTCACAAGATTTCTTCACCTCCCTGGCCAATCTTTTACTTTCAACTATATTGGCCTCTGAGGCATTAAGTACTATATCTCCTCGGGTTTTTTCTAAAAGGGACAATTTGGTGACCTTGGAAACTTTTTCCTTTGCTATTGCTAGGACAACCTCTTGGAATGTAACTCTAGTTGCAATGGCCTCCTTCTCTTTTATTCAAATATTGTTTAAAGAGTGTTCTGCCAATTGATAGTATTTTTGAATGCCTTCAATCCTATTCAACGTGCTTTGTTGGGTTGATCCCAGTTTCTCGTGTACCTCTAAATCTTGGGTTTGGAAATATGATATATCTATTGTTGTGCTTTCGGTAAAGCTTATTTTCACCTGCAGTTGTTTGACCAATTCTCCCTGTCGGATGGCCAGTTCTCTACTTGCTTGTGATTTTTTTTGCATCTCATTGAGGTTGATCTTGAGCTGTTGAATTTCCTGCATATCATGGGCTCTAATCTGCTCAAAGCCTTTAGTCATATCTCTCCTGACCTCCTGCTCCATAGTCTTTACTTGGTCTCGCCACTGGCTCACCAAAAAATCCTTCTGCTTTAACTTTTCCTTTAGGTTGCCAACTGAAAACTGGCTTTTTGTGGCAAAGGCTCCCAATGAGTCTGCCACGTCCATAGAGAAATCTGCTTCTTCTTGAGCCTGTCCATCATAAAATACTCTATGCCTCTTGAAAGGCACGCCCTCCCTCTGATGTACTTCTCTTTTCACTACAACATTTCTCTTCTTGCTGAAGAAGATGTTGGAAAGGGGCATCTCTTTTACTGAAACAGGCGTGAGATATTCTATGAATACCACTTCAAGACTAGGGTTCCCTTTACTGGACTGTAAAGGTGTGATAGATTGGATAGGGCTACCTATTTAGAATAATCTAGGCCTAATTTTGGAATGAAGTGGGATTATGGGTTGAAAAGCAAAATTCTCCATTTCCGAATATGAAATCATATTTGGATACCCATTTGAGGGTTGTACACGTGGTCTTGATTGCGAGCGAAGATGTGTAGTTCTTGGGCCACTTTTTCTCAACTTCGGGTCATATTCTAGGCCCAAGTTTGGAACGAAGTGGGATTATGGGTTGAAAAGAAAAATTCTTCATTTCCCAATATGAAATCATATTTGGATACCCATTTGAGAGTTTTACACGTGGTCTTGATTGCAAACAAAGACGTGTAGTTCTTGGGCCGCGTTTTCTCAACTTTGGGTCATATTCTAGGCCCAAGTTTGGAACAAAGTGGGATTATGGGTTGAAACACAAAATTCTTCATTTATGAATATGAAATCATATTTGGATACCCATTTGAGAGTTGTAAACATGGTCTTCATCGCAAGCGAAGATGTGTAGTTCTTGGGCCATGTTTTCTCAACTTCGGGTCATATTCTAGGCCCAAGTTTGGAACATAGTGGGATTATGGGTTGAAAAGCAAAATCCTTCATTTTGGAATATAAAATCATATTTCCATACCCATTTAAGAGTTCTACACATGGTATTGATGGCGAGTGAAGACGTCTAATTCTTGGGCCTCTTTTTCTCAACTTAAGGTCATATTCTAGGCCCAAGTTTGGAACAAAGAGGCATTATGGGTTGAAAAACAAAATTCTTCATTTCTGAATATGAAATCATATTTGGATACCCATTTGAGAGTTGTACACATGGTCTTGATTGCGAGAGATGTCGTGTAGTTCTTGGGCCATCTTTTCTCAACTTCGGGTCATATTCTAGGCCCAAGTTTGGAACGAAGTGAGATTATGGGTTGAAAAGCAAAATTCTTCATTTCTGAATATAAAATCATATTTCAATGACGATTTGAGATTTGTACATGTGGTCTTTATTGTGAGCGAAGACGTGTTGTTCTTGGGCCGCTTTTTCTGAACTCCGGGTCGTATTCTAGGCCCAAGTTTGGAACGAAGTGGGATTATGGGTTGAAAAGAAAAAATCTTCATTTCCGAATATGAAATCATATTTCGATACCCATTTGAGAGTTGTACACATGGTCTTGATTGCGAGCGAAGACGTGTAGTTCTTGGGCCGCTTTTTCTCAACTTCGGGTCATATTCTAGGCCCAAGTTTGGAAAGAAGTGGGATTATGGGTTGAAAATCAAAATTCTTCATTTCCGAATATGAAATTATATTTAGATACCCATTTGAGAGTTGTACACGTGGTCTTGATTGCGAGCGAAGACGTGCAATTCTTTGGCCGCTTTTTCTCAACTTTGGGTCATATTCTAGGCCCAAGTTTGGAACGAAGTGGGATTATGGGTTGAAAATAAAATTTTTTCATTTTCGACTATGAAATCATATTTGGATACCCATTTGAGAGTTGTACTCATATTTGGATACCCATTTGAGCTTTGTACAGATGGTCTTGATTGCAAGGGAAGACGTGTAGTTCTTGGGCCTCTTTTTCTCAACTTCGAGTCATATTCTAGGGCCAAGCTTGGAACGAAGTGGGATTATGGGTTGAAAAGAAAAATTATTCATTTCCGAATGTGTACTCATATTTGGATACCCATTTGAGAGTCGTACACGTGGTCTTGATTGCGAGCGAATACGTGTAGTTCTTGGGCCACTTTTTCTCAACTTCGGGTCATATTCTAGGCCCAAGTTTGGAACGAAGCGGGATTATGGGTTGGAAAGAAAAATTCTTCATTTTCGAATGTGTACTCATATTTGGAAACCCATTTGAGAGTTGTACATGTGGTCTTGATTGCAAGCGACGACGTGTAGTTCTTGTGCCACTTGTTCTCAACTTCGGGTCATATTCTAGGCCCAAATTTGGAATGGAGTAGGATTATGGGTTGGAAAGAAAAATTCTTCATTTCCGAATGTTTACTCATATTTACATACCCATTTGAGAGTTGTACACGTGGTCTTGATTGCGAGTGAAAATGTGTAGTTCTTGGCCCGCTTTTTCTCAACTTCGGGTAATATTCTAGGCCCAAGTTTGGAACGATGTGAGATTATGGGTTGGAAAGCAAAATTATCCATTTCCGAATGTGTACTCATATTTGGATACCCATTTGAGAGTTGTACATGTTGTCTTGATTGCGAGGGAAGAGGTGTAGTTCTTAGGCCGCGTTTTCTCAACTTTAGGTCATATTCTAGGCCTAAGTTTGGAACGAAGTGGGATTATGGGTTGGAAACAAAAAATCTTCATTTCCAAATCTATACTCATATTTGGATACCCATTTGAGAGTTGTACATGTGGTATTGATTGCGAGCAAAGACATGTACTTCTTGGGCCGCTTTTTCTCAACTTCTGGTCATATTCTAGGCCCAAGTTTGGAACGAGGTGGGATTATGGGTTGGAAAGCAAATTTCTTCATTTTCGAATGTGTACACATATTTGGATACCCATTTGAGAGTTGTACACATGGTCTTGATTGTGAGCGAAGACGTGTAGTTCTTGGGCCGTTTTTTCTCAACTTCGGCTCATATTCTAGGACCAAGTTTGGAACGAAGTGGGATTATGGGTTGGAAAGAAAAATTATTCATTTCCAAATGTGTACTCATATTTGGATACCCATTTGACAATTGTACATCTGGTCTCTATTGCAAGCGAAGACGTGTAGTTCTTGGGACACATTTTCTCAACTTCAGGTCATATTCTAGGGCCAATTTTGGAACTAAGTCGGATTATGGGTTGGAAATAATTCTTCATTTCCAAATGTATACTCATATTTTGATAGCCATTTGAGAGTTGTACACGTGGTCTTGATTGCAAGGGTTGATGTGTAGTTCTTGGGCCACTTTTCCTCAACTTTGGGACATATTCTAGGCCCAAGTTTGGAACGAAGTAGGATTATGAGTTGGAAAGAAAAATTCTTTATTTCCGTATGCGTACTCATATTTGGATACCCATTTGAGTGTTGTACATGTGGTCTTGATTGCGAGCGAAGACGTGTAATTCTTGGGCTGTTTTTTCTCAACCGTCGGTCATATTCTAGGCCCAAGTTTGGAACGAAGTGGGATTATGCGTTGGAAAGGAAAATTCTTCATTTCCGAATGTGTACTCATATTTGGATACCCATTTGAGGGTTGTACACGTGGTCTTGATTGCGAGCAAAGATGTGTAGTTCTTGGGCCGCTTTTTCTCAACGTCGTGTCATATTCTAGGCCCAAGTTTGGAACGAAGTGGGATTATGGGTTGGAAAGAGAAATTCTTCATTTCCGAATGTGTAATCATATTTTTATACCCATTTGAGAGTTCTACATGTGGTCTTGATTGTGAGCGAAGACGTGTAGTTTTTGGGCCATTTTTTCTCAACTTTGGGTCATATTCTTGGCCCAAGTTTGGAACGAAGTGGGATTATGGGTTGAAAAGAAAAATTCTTCATTTCCGAATATTTACTCATATTTGGATACCTATTTGAGAGTTGTACTCATGGTCTTGATTGCGAGCGAAGACGTGTAGTTCTTGGTCCGCTTTTTCTCAACTTCGGGTCATATTCTAGGCCCAAGTTTGGAACAAAGTGGGATTACGGGTTGAAAAGAAAAATTCTTCATTTCTGAATGTGTACTCATATTTGGATACCCATTTGAGAGTTGTACACATGGTCTTGATTGTGAGTGAAGAAGGGTAGTTATTGGGCCGCATTTTCCCAACTTCGGGTCATATTCTAGGCCCAAGTTTGGAATGAAGTAGGATTATGGGTTGAAAAGAAAATTTCTTCATTTCCGAATGTGTGCTCATATTTGGATACCAATTTGAGAGTTGTACAAGTGGTCTTGATTATGAGCGAAGGCGTGTAGTTATTGGGCCACTTTTTCTCAACTTCGGGTCATATTCTAGGCCCAAGTTTGGAACGAAGTCAGATTATGAGTTGGAAATGAAAATTGATCATTTCCGAATGTGTACTCATATTTGGATACCCATTTGAGAGTTGTACACGTGGTCTTGATTTCAATCAAAGACGTGTAGTTCTTGGGCCAATTTTTCTCAACTTTGGGTCATATTCTAGGCCCAAGTTTGGAACGAAGTGGGATTATGGGTTGGAAAGAAAAATTATTCATTTCCGAATGTGTACTCATATTTGGATACCCATTTGGGAGTTCTACATGTGGTCTTGATTGCGAGCGAAGACGTGTAGTTCTTGGGCCGCTTTTTCTCAACTTCGGATTATATTATAGGCCCAAGTTTGGAACGAAGTGGGATTATGGGTTGGATAGAAAAATTCTTCATTTCTGAATGTGTACTCATATTTGGATACCCATTGGAGATTTGTACACGTGGTCTTGATTGTGAGCGAAGACGTGTAGTTCTTGGTCCGCTTTTTCTCAACTTCGGGTCATATTCTAGGCCCAGGTTTGAAAAGAATTAGGATTATGGCTTGGAAAGAAAAAATATTCATTTCCAAATGTGTACTCATAATTGGATACCCATTTGAGAGTTGTACACATGGTCTTGATTGTGAGCGAAGACGTGTAGTTCTTTAGCCACTTTTTCTCAACTTCGGGTCATATTCTAGGCCCAAGTTTGGAACAAAGTCGGATTATTGGTTGGAAATAATTCTTCATTTCCAAATGTGTACTCATATTTGGATACCCATTTGAGAGTTGTACACAAAGTCTTGTTTGCGAGTGAATACGTGTAGTTCTCGGGCCACTTTTTCTCAACTTCGAGTCATATCCTATGCCTAAGTTTGGAAGGAACTGGGATTATGGGCTAGAAAGGAAAATTATTCATTTGGGAATGTGTACTCATATTTGGATACCCATTTGAGAGCTATACACATGGTCTTGATTGCGGGCGAAGACGTGTAGTTCTTGGGCTGTGTTTTCTCAACTTCGGGTCATATTCTAGGTCCAAGTTTGGAGCGAAGTGGGATTATGGGTTGGAAAACAAAATTCTTCATTTTGTAATGTGTAATCAGATTTGGATACCTATTTGAGAGTTGTAAACGTGGTCTTGACTGATAGCGAAGACGTGTAGTTCTTGGGCCGCTTTTTCTCAACTTCGTGTCATATTCTAGTCCCAAGTTTGGAACGAAGTGAGATTATGGGTTGGAAAGAGAAATTCTTCATTTCTGAATGTGTACTCATATTTGGATACCCATTTGAGAGTTGTAGACGTGGTCTTGATTGCGAGCGAAGACGTGTAGTTCTTGAGCCGGTTTTTCTCAACTTCGGGTCATATTCTAGGCCCAAGTCTGGAATGAAGTGGGATTATGGGTTGCAAAGAAAAATTCTTCATTTCTGAATGTGTACTCATATTTGGATACCCATTTGAGAGCTGTACACATGGTCTTGATTGCAAGTGAAGATGTGTAGTTCCTGGGCTACTTTTTCTCAACTTCGGGTCATATTTTAGGCCTAAGTTTGCAACGAAGTGGGATTATGGGTTGAAAAGAAAAATTCTTCATTTCCAAATATGTACTCATATTTGGATACCCATTTGAAAGTTGTACATGTGGTCTTGATTGTGAGCGAAGACGTGTAGTTCTTGGGCCGCCTTTTCTCAACTTCGGGTCATATTCTAGGCCTTAATTTGGAACAAAGTGGGATTATGTGCTGCAAATAAAAAATTCTTCATTTCCGAATGTGTACTCATATTTGGATACCCATTTGAGAGTTGTACACGTGGTCTTGATTGCGACCGAAGACGTGTAGTTCTTGGGCCATGTTTCCTCATCTTCGGGTCATATTCTAGGCCCAAGTTTGGAACAAAGTAGGATTATGGGCTGGAAAGAAAAATTCTTCATTTCCGAATGTGTACTCATTTGGATACCCATTTGAGAGTTGTACATGTGGTCTTGATTGTGAGTGAAGACGTGTAGTTCGTGGGCTGCTCTTTCTCAGCATCGTGTCGAATTCTAGGCCCAGGTTTGGAACGAAGTGGGATTATGGGTTGGAAAGAAAAATTCTTCGTTTTCGAATGTGTAGTCATATTTGGATACCCATTTGAGAGTTGTACACATGGTCTTGATTGCGAGCGAAGAGGTGTAGTTCTTGGGCCAATTTTTCTCAACTTCGGGTCATATTCTAGGCCCAAGTTTGGAATGAAGTGGGATTATGGGTTGGAAAGAAAAATTCTTCATTTCTGAATGTGTACTCATATTTGGATACCCATTTGAGACTTGTACACGTGGTCTTGATTGCGAGCGAAGATGTGTAGTTCTTGGGCCTCTTTTTCTCAACTTCGGGTCATATTCTAGGCCCAAGTTTGGAACGAAATTGAATTATGGGTTGGAAACAAATATTCATTTCCAAATGTGCACTCATATTTGGATACCCATTTGAGAGTTGTACACATGGTCTTGATTGTGAGTGAAGACATGTAGTTCTTGGGCCGCTTTTTCTCAACTTCGGGTCATATTCTAGGCCCAAGTTTGGAATGAAGTGGGATTATGGGATGCAAAACAAAATTCTTCATTTCCAAATGTGTACTCATATTTGGATACCCATTTGAGAGTTGTACACGTGGTCTTGATTGCGATTGAAGACGTGTAGTTCTTGGGCCGCTTTTTCTCAACATCGGGTCATATTCTAGGCCCAACTTTGGAACAAAGTGAGATTATGGTTTGGAAAGGAAAATTCTTCATTTCCAAATTTGTACTCATATTTGGATACTCATTTGAGAGTTGCACACGTGGTGTTGATTGCGAGCGAAGATGTGTAGTTCTTGGGCCACGTTTTCTCAACTTCAAGTCATATTTTAGGCCCAAGTTTGCAACGAAGTGGGATTATGGGTTGAAAAGAAAAATTCTTCCTTTTAGAATGTGTACTCATATTTGGATACCCATTTGAGAGTTGTACACGTGGTCTTGATTGCGAGTGAAGACATGTAGTTCTTCAACCGCGTATTCTCAACTTCGGGTCATATTCTAGGCCCAAGTTTGGAACGAAGTGGGATTATGGCTTTGAAATCAAAATTGTTTATTTCCGAATGTGAACTCATATTTTGATACTCATTTGAGAGTTGTACACTTGGTCTTGATTGTAAGCGAAGACGTGTAGTTCTTGGGCCGCTTTTTCTCAACTTTGGGTCATATTATTGGCCCAAGTTTGGAACATAGTGGGATTATGGGTTGGAAAGCATAATTCTTCATTTCTGAATGTGTACTCATATTTGGATACCCATTTGAAAGTTGTACACATGGTCTTGATTGCAAGCGAAGACGTGTAGTTATTGGGCCACGTTTTCTCAACTTCAGGTCCTATTCTAGGCCCAAGTTTCGAACGAAGTGGGATTATGGGTTGGAAAGAAAAATTATTCATTTTCGAATGTGTACTCGTATTTGGATACCCATTTAAGAGTGGTACACGTGGTCTTGATTGCGAGCGAAGACGTGTAGTTCTTGGGCTGTTTTTTCTCAACTTCTGGTCATATTTTAGGCCCAAGTTTGGAACGAAGTCGGATTATGGGTTGGAAACAATTCTTCATTTCCGAATGTGTACTCATATTTGGATACCCATTTGAGAGTTGTACACGTGGTCTTGATTGCGAGCGAAAAAGCGTAGTTCTTGGGTCGCTTTTTTTCAACTTTGGGTCATATTCTAGGCCCAACATTGGAACAAAGTGGGATTATGGGTTGGAAAGGAAACTTCTTCATTTCCGAATGTGTACTCATATTTGGGTACCCATTTGAGAGTTGTACACATGGTCTTGATTGTGAGCAAAGACGTGTAGTTCTTGGCCCGTTTTTTCTCAACTTCGGATCATATTCTAGGCTAGAATTTGGAACAAAGTGGGATTATGGGTTGGAAAACAAAATTCTTCATTTTCGAAAATGTATTCATAGTTGGATACCCATTTGAGAGTTGTACACATGGTCTTGATTGCGAGTGAAGACCTATAGTTCTTGGGCCGCTTTTTCTCAACTTCGTGTCATATTCTAGGCCCAAGTTTTGAATGAAGTGGGATTATGGGTTGGAAAGCGAAATTCTTCATTTACGAATGTGTACTCATATTTGGATACCAATTTGAGATTTTTACACGTGGTCTTGATTGCGAGCGAAGACATGTAGTTCTTGGGCCGCTTTTTCTCAACTTTGGGTCATATTTTAGGCCCAAGTTTGGAACGAAGTCAAATTATGGGTTGGAAACAATTCTTCATTTCCGAATGTGTACTCATATTTGGATACCCATTTGAGAGTTGTACACGTGGTCTTGATTGCGAGTGAAGACGTGTAGTTCTTGGGTCGTTTTTTCTCAACTTCGGGTTACATTCTAGGCCCAAGTTTGGAATGAAGTGGGATTATGGGTTGGAAAGAAAAATGATTCATTTCCAAATGTGTACTCATATTTGGATACCCATTTGAGAGTAGTACACATGATTTTGATTGCGAGCGAAGACGTGTAGTTCTTGGGTCATTTTTTCTCAACTTCGGGTCATATTCTAGGCCGAAGTTTGGAACGAAGTGGGATTATGGGCTTGAAAGGAAAATTCTTCATTTCTGAATGTGTACTCATATTTGGATACCCATTTGAGAGTTGTACATGTGGTCTTGATTGCGAGCGAAGACGTGTAGTTCTTGGGCCGCTTTTTCTCAATTTCGGGTTATATTCTAGGCCCAAGTTTGGAACGAAGTGGGATTATGGGTTGGAAAGAAAAATTCTTCATTTCTGAATGTGTACTCATATTTGAATACCCATTTGAGAGTTGTACACGTGGTCTTGATTGCGAACGTAGACGTGTAGTTCTTGGGCCGCTTTTTCTCAACTTTAGGTCATATTCTAGGCTCAAGTTTGGAACAAAGTGGGATTATAGGTTGGAAAGAAAATTTCTTCATTTTCTAACGTGTACTCATATTTGGATACCCATTTGAGAGTTGTACACATGGTCTTGACTGGGAGTGAAGATGTGTAGCATTTGGGCTTCTTTTTCTCAAATTTGTGTCATATTTTAGGCCCAAGTTTGGAACGAAGTGGAATTATGGGTTGGAAATCAAAATTATTCATTTCCAAATATGAAATCATATTTATATACCCATTTTGACAGTCATACACATGGTCTTGATTGCGAACGAAGACATGTAGTTGTTGGGCCTCTTTTTCTCAACTTCGGGTCATATTCTAGGCCCAAGTTTGGAACGAAGTAGAATTATGGGTTGGCAAGCAAAATTTTTCATTTATGAATATGAAATCATATTTGGATACCCATTTGAGAGTTGTACGCGTGGTCTTTATTGCGAGCAAAGACGTTTAGTTGTTGGGCCACTTTTTCTACACTTCATGTCATATTCTAGGCCCAATTTTGGAACGAAGAGGAATTATGGGTTGAAAAGAAAAATTCTTCATTTCCGAATATGAAATCATATTTGGATACCCATTTGAGAGTTGTACACGTGGTCTTGATTGTGAGTGAAGACGTGTAGTTCTTCGACCGTTTTTTCTCAACTATGGGTCATATTCTAGGCCCAAGTTTGGAACGAAGTGGGATTATGGGTTGAAAAGAAAAATTCTTCATTTCCGAATATGAAATCATATTTGGCTACCCATTTGAGAGTTGTACCCATGGTCTTGATTGCGACCAAAGAAATTCAGTTCTTGGACCGCGTTTTCTCAACTTCATGTCATATTCTAGGCCCAAGTTTGGAACACAGTGGAATTATGGGTTGAAAAGCAAAATTCTTCATTTCCGAATATGATATCATGTTTGGATATCCATTTGAGAGTTGTACACGTTGTCTTCATTGCGAGCGAAGACGTATAGTTCTCGGGCTACTTTTTCTCAACATCAGGTCATATTCTAGGCCCAAGTTTGGAACAATGTGGAATTATGGGTTGAAAATCAAAATTCTTCATTTACGAATATGAAATCATATTTGGATACCCATTTGAGAGTTGTACATGTGGTCTTGATTGCAAACGAAGACGTGTAGTTGTTGGGCCGCTTTTTCCCAACTTCGGGTCATATTCTAGGCCCAAGCTTGGGACGAAGTGGAATTATGTGTTGGAAAGAAAAATTCTTCATTTCCGAATATGAAATCATATTTGGATACCCAATTGAGAGTTGTACACGTGGTCTTGATTGCAAGCGAAGACGTGTAGTTCATGGGCCGCTTTTACTCAACCTTGGGTCATATTCTAGGCCCAAGTTTTTAACGAAGTGGGATTATGGATTGGAAAGCAAAATTCTTCATTTCCGAATGTGTACTCATTTTTGGATACCGATTTGAGAGTTGTACACATGGTCTTGATTGCGAGGGAAGAAGTGTAGTTCTTGGGCAGGTCTTTCTAAACTTCGAGTCATATTCTATCCCAACTTTGGAATGAAGTGGAATTATTGGTTGGAAAGAAAAATTGTTCATTTTCGAATATGAAATCATATTGGGATATCAATTTGAGAGTTGTACGCATGGTCTTGATTGTGAACGAAGACGTGTAGTTCTTGGGCCACTTTTTCTCAACTTCGAGTCATATTCTAGCTCCAAGTTTGGAACGAAGTGGAATTATGTGTTGGAAAGAGAAATTATTCATTTCTGAATATGAAATCATATTTGGATATCCATTTGAGAGTTGTATGCATGGTCTTGATTGCGAGCAAAGACGTGTAGTTGTTGGACCGCGTTTTCTCAACTTCAGATCATATTCTAGGCCCAAGTTTGGAACGAAGTGTAATTATGGGTTAGAAAACAAAATTCTTCATTTTCGAATATCAAATCATATTTTGATACCCATTTGAGAGTTGTACGCATGGTCTTCATTGCGAGCGAATTCGTGTAGTTCTTGGGCCTCTTTTTCTCAACTTCGGGTCATATTCTAGGCCGAAGTTTGGAACAAAGTGGAATTATGGGTTGGAAAGCAAAATTCCTCATTTCCGAATATGAAATCATATTTGGATACACATTTGAGAGTTGTACTGATGGTCTAGATTGCGAGCGAAGACGTGTAGTTTTTGGGCCGATTTTTGTCAGCTTCGGGTCATATTTTAGGCCCAAGTTTGGAACAAAGTGGAATTCTGGGTTGGAAAGAAAAATTCTTTATTTCCGAATATGAAATCATATTTGGATACCCATTTGAGAGTTGTACGCGTGGTCTTGATTGTGAGTGAAGACGTGTAGTTCTTGGGCCGCTTTTTCTAAACTTCGGGTCATATTCTAGGCCAGAGTTTGGAATGAAGTGGGATTATGGGTTGGAAAACAAAAATCTTCATTTCTGAATGTGTACTCATATTTGGATACCTATTTGAGAGTTGTACATGTTGTCTTGATCACGAGCGAAGACCTGTAATTCCTGGGCCGCTTTTTCTCAACTTCGTATGATATTCTAGGCCCAAGTTTGGAATGAAGTAGGATTATGGGTTGGAGAGCGAAATTCTTCATTTTCGAATGTGTACTCATATTTGGATACCCATTTGAGAGTTTTACATGTGGTATTTATTGAGAGCGAAGACGTGTAGTTCTTGGGCTGCTTTTTCTCAGCTTCGGGTCATATTTCAGGCCCAAGTTTGGAACGAAGTCAGATTATGGGTTGGAAACAATTATTCATTTCTGAATGTGTACTCATATTTGGATACCCATTTGAGAGTTGTACACGTGGTATTGATTGCGAGCAAAGACGTGTAGTTCTTGGGTCGCTTTTTCTCAACTTCGGGTTATATACTAGGCCCAAGTTTGGAACGAAGTTGGATTATGGGTTGGAAACAATTCTTCATTTCCGAATGTGTACTCATATTTGGATACCCTTTTGAGAGTTGTACATGTGGTATTGATTGCGAGCGAAGACGTGTAGTTCTTGGGCCACTTTTTCTCAACTTCGGGTCATATTCTAGGCCCAAGTTTGAAACGAAGTGGGATTATTGGTTGGATTGAAAAATTCTTCATTTTCGAATATGAAATCATATTTGGATACCAATTTGAGAGTTGTACGTGTGGTCTTGATTGTGAGCGAAGACGTGTAGTTCTTAGGCCGCTTTTTCTCAACTTCGGGTCATATTCTAGGTCCAAGTTTGGAACGAATTGGAATTATGGGTTGGAAAGAAAAATTATTCATTTCCGAATATGAAATCATATTTGGATACCCATTTGAGAGTTGTACGCATGGTCTTGATTGGGAGCGAAGACGTGTAGTTGTTGGACTATTTTTTCTCAACTTCGGGTCATATTCTAGGCCCAAGTTTGGAACAAAGTGTAATTATGGTTTCGAAAGAAAAATTCTTCATTTCTGAATATCAAATCATATTTGGATACCCATTTTATTGCTGTACGCGTGGTTTTCATTGAGAATGAAGTCGTGTAGTTCATGGGCCTCTTTTTCTCAACTTCGGGTCATATTCTAGACCCAAGTTCAGAACGAAGTGGAATTATGGGTTGGAAAGAAAAATTCTTCATATCCGAATATGAAATCATATTTGGATACCCATTTGAGAGTTGTACGCATTGTCTAGATTGCGAGCGAAGACGTGTAGTTGTTGGGCCACTTTTTGTCAACTTCGGGTCATATTTTAGGCCCAAGTTTGGAACGAAGTGGAATTATGGTTTGGAAAGAAAGAATTCTTTATTTCTGAATATGAAATCATAATTGGATACCCATTTGAGAGTTGTACTCGTAGTCTTGATTGCGAGCGATTACGTGTAGTTAATGGGCCTCGTTTTCTCAATTTTTGGTCATATTCTAGGCCCAAGTTTCGAACGAAGTGGGATTATGGGTTGGAATGCAAAATTATTCATTTTTTAATATGTACTCATATTTGGATACACATTTGAGAGTTGTACATGTGGTCTTGATTGCAAGCGAAGACATGTAGTTCTTGGGCCGCTTTTTTTCAACTTCGGGTCATATTCTAGGCCCAAGTTTGGAATGAAGTGGGATTATGGGTTGGAAAGAAAAATTCTTCATTTCTGAATGTGTACTCATATTTGGCACACCCATTTGAGAGTTGTACTTGTGGTCTTGATTGCGAGCGAAGACGTGTATTTCCTGGGCCGAGTTTTCTCAACTTCAGGTCATATTCTAGGCCTTAGTTTGGAACAAAGTGGGATTATGTGTTGGAAAGCAAAATTCTTCATTTCTGAATGTGTACTCATATTTGGATTCCCATTTGAGAGTTGTACATGTGGTCTTGATTGCGAGAAAAGACGTGTAGTTCTTGGGATGGGTTTTCTCAAATTCGGGTCATATTTGATCTAGATGGATATCAGTGGCCACCCACCTTTTCCAACTGGCTCAAAATAGTTTTCTGACAATTTTGGCAATTTAATATTTTTAGCAGTTTTAACTTCCGGGGCCATTTTGAGGGCCTAAATGAAGGTTTTTCGGGATCGAGCTTCTCAATCATAGCTAAAGGCATGATTGAGCCCCCAAAATGAATCTGCTTGACGATACATTTCCAACGGGCTATCACACACCTAAAATGGAGATCGTATGCAAACGTTACGACCCCGAGAATTTGATGTACTAACTTACCCAAACGGGGCCCACATGACTTTTGGCGCTTCATCTCCTAGGGTTAGGTTTTTGAATGTCTAGGGTTTTTGGCATTCTTGTTTATTGTAAAAAGGCCTTCAAAGCCTCATTGTAATCTCCTTCTTGCGAATGCACGCAGTTGTCACATCTCTTCTCAGAGATAAGCTGCCACAATTCTAGCAAGCTTGTTTCCGCTGCATTTTACAGTTTTAGCTTATTTCGTTATTGAATAGAAAACCAGTTTTACTTTATCTCTGTTATTTTGTGTTAAGCACCTGTTAATAATCTGTATTCATTTTGTTCTTCTCATAAAATCTGGATCAGTGGTATCAGAGAGTTCTGCTCCTTGTCGTCTTAATGCATGTCCCCAACGAGGTCGGAGTACAAAGAGTTGGGTCTCGAGCTTGTTTCTCTTGAGGACAAAATATCTCGCACACCTAAGCGACCTCTCATGGAAAGAGAAAAGAAAGATGATGGGATAGGAGATCCTTTCAAATTGTTGATTGAGGAATCCCTCATGCAACAGAGGAACGAGATGATGGATAGTTTCGCGCAAATCCTTCGACGGCTACCAACAGGTGATGCATCTTCTTCGAACGGAGGCGCCGCCCCCTTCAAGGTACAAATAAACTTCGATATTCCTATATTTGAAGGTCAGATAGATGCAGATGTTGTAGAAAAGTGGTTGAATCTACTAGAAGGGTATTTTTTTGTCCATAACTTTTCGAATAGAGAAAATATTACTTTTGCGCTCCTCAAAGCTGTTCCCCATGTCAAAGATTGGTGGGAAACCTTCTGTGAGCAAAAGGAAATAGAGGAAACCTCATTATTTTCAGTCACGACCACCTGGGAATCCTTCAGGGATTCTATTAAGAAACAATACTACCCTGTCGGAAGTTATGACGACTTGTATGCCAAATGGACAACACTGCGGCAAGAAAGAGACCAAGCAGTGCCAGATTTCTCAAATATCTTCCATACCTTGCGCACCAAGACAGGTATCAAAGATTTGGAGCGACATCTGGTACTCAAGTATCATGGTTCTCTGCATAGATACATCTAAATTGAAATGGAATTTCTGGACATCTCATCCTTGGGCGTGGCCTACCGATATGCCGCCAAAATCAAGCAGAAGCTCAAACAAAAGACACAGAAATTTGGGCCTGGGAACCCTTCACAAACAAAGCCAGGAAAGGGCGGCCCCAACCCACAGAACAAAAGACAGAGAAAATATGGACAGTATCAGGACTACTGGTCCAAGCCGCAAGCAAAGAAGGACACTGGAAAGACAAAGAAAGACACCGGGAAGTGGTGCAACTTCCATAAGAGCCCTTGGAATAACACTGCTGACTGTCGCTCAAAATAGTCATTGGTGGCCAAAGTGAAAGCCTCTAAATCAAATGCGGATTCTGACTCTGAGCCAGAACTAGAGAGGGGAAGATGGATCATTGACACAGAACCCAGTGCCACCGTTGCTACCACCAAGATCCAACCTAGTGAACCAAACGAGCCAGAAGAAAGAGAGCACCTCTTCCATTCACAGATGTGGGTAAAAGGCACCCCGCTACACTTCATTGTTGATAGTGCTAGCCAGAAGGACCTCATCTCAACAAAGGTTGTCAAGTAGCTGGCCCTACCAACAACGTTGCACCCACAACCCTACACCATTGGATGGCTCCGCCAAGGAAGCAATCTCCGCGTCAGCCAACAGTGCCGACTGTCGTACGGCATCAAGCCCTTCAAAGATGAGGTATTGTGTGATGTTTCTCCTCTCAAAGTTTGTGATGTTCTTTTGGGCCAACCTTATTTATGGAAACATCATGTTGTATATGAGTCTAGGCCTCATAGTGTTATTATTACTTTGAATAGGAAATTGTACAAGATACCCGAGGCAGTCCCACCTAGCGCTATTTCCTTGATCTCTGCTAAGCAATGCAGGAAGGCCATCTCTCAGACGAGGAAGTTTGTCTTCTTCGAGATTTGCTCTCAAAATAAGCGAAAGATCACAACCACATCTAGGGTCTCTGCGGCCAACCTCTCCACACAACAAAAGCAAGTAGATTAGGTCGTGGAAAAATACTCAGATATATTCTCCTCACCTACATGGGTACCTCTGCACTGCTAGGTCAAGCACCCCATCAATCTAACCCCCGACGCACCGCTTCCCAATGGGCCAGTCTATCGTCACTCTTTGTTAGAGAATGAGGAAATCAAGAGACATATCCAAGAACTGCTCCACAAGGGGCACATCTACCCCAGCTCATCACCTTGCGGGAGCCCAATTACGTTGGTACAGAAGAAAGATGGAACATGGTGACTCTGTATTGATTACTGGGCCCTGAATAAAATCACAGTAAAAAACTGGTACCCGATTCCCTGAATCGACGACCTCCTTGATCAACTCACGGGGGCCAAATACTTCAGTAAGATTGATCTGAAGTCTGGCTACCACCAGGTCTTAATAGAAAAAACATATGTATGGAAGACTGCCTTCAAGTCAAAGGAAGGCCTTTTTGAAGGGTTGGTCATGCCCTTTGGTTTGACAAATGCTCCAGCCACTTTCATGAGGATGATGGACGATATCCTGTGACCATTCACCAATACTTTTGTAGTGGTGTATCTGAATGAAATTCTAATTTACAACAAAACTTGGGCCGAACACTTGCAACGTATTCATTAGGTTTTGCACACCCTGCGACAACACAAGCTATACGCCAACTTAGAAAAATGCTCCTTTAGCATGGACAAGGTCCATTACCTGGGCTACATCATTGATCAACATGGCGTACATGTGGATCTAGCCAAGATCCAAGTCATCCATGACTGGCCAGACCCAACAACACTCATTGAGCTTTGGATCTTCTTAGGCCTTGCCAATTTCTACCGCAGGTTCGTGTTGGGATTCTCCCATATTGCATGGGCCCTTAGCCAAATAAACAAGGGTGGTGGTAAGGAAAAATTTTCGTGGTGCCGGTCCCAAAAACAAGTGTTTGATGATTTGAAGCAGTGCTTGAGCTCAACCCCAGTACTTTCACTACCAGACCTGCAACATCCCTTTGAGATCGAGACAGATGCTTCGGACTATGCTGTGGGTGTCGTTCTCACTCAGCACAGCCACCCTGTGGCCTATCATAGTGAGACACTATCAGATATTGTTCGTAAGTACCCTACTTATGACAAAGAAATGTACTCCATTGTACAAGATTGCCGCCAGTGGAGACATTACATTCTTGGGAAGGAGACAGTGATCCACACTGATCATAAACCACTGCGGTTCATGCAGACACAAGGAAAATTACAGAATGAACGCCATCAAGAGTGGTCCACATACTTGCAACATTTCCACCTCAACATCAAGTATAAAACAAGAAGCACCAATCGTGTCGCTGATTTCCTCAGCAGACCACCATTCAAGACACTCACGACGGTGCTAGACTCATGCGACCATGAGACATGTGGATGACCCCAACTCTATGAGATAGACCCTGACTTCACCAACACCTACCAAATGTTGGGTGCAAACGCAGTGGTCGATAATTTCCATCTTTAGGATGGGTAGTTGTGTCATCTGGGCCATATCTGTGTTCCATCAAGTGAGCGAGCGAAGCTGATTTGGGAAGCCAACTACAGTCATGTGGCATGACACTTCGACGTCGAAAATACAGTGGCAATGCTACAAAAACATTTCTACTGACCGAAACTTTGACAAGAGGTCATCAAGTATATCAGGTCCTGCACTGCCTGCGCTATTGCCAAACCGACCACTAAGAAACAGGGCTTGTACACCCCTCTTCCTACTCCTGATAGGCCATGGGAATCCATCTCAATGGATTACATTTCGGGCCTCTCATCCACCAAGTGGGGAAATGACTGTATTTTTGTGGTTGTTGATCACTTTTCTAAGATGGCGATTCTGGCTGCCTGCAAGAAGAGCATCACAACAGAGGTCGCTGCCAATATCTTCTTTGAATGAGTCTGGGTACATTTTGGAATACCACAAATCATTGTCTCGGATCGGGATAGTATATTTCTCAGCACATTATGGTCAAGCCTCCGGTCACTGTTGGACACCAAGATCATCAAATCCATGGCCTTCCACCCTCAAACATATGGCCAAACTGAGGTTGTAAATCGAATGATTGTGCATATCCTTCACATGTATAATTTAAAGCACCCTCACACATGGGATGCGAGCCTTCCCTATGTCCAACATAGCTACAATCGAGCCCTGCATATCTCAACTGGCCACAGCCCCTTTCAGGTGGGGTTGAGATTCCAACCATTGGGTCCCATAGATGTTGCACTTCCCCTTGCTGTCACCCCGACCAACTCATCTCCTGCTCCAACTAAAGCTGACAAAGCCACTCGGTTCATTGAGTGGATCCAACACATCCGCCAACAGGTTCAGGATATCCTACAAAAGTCCAATGACAAGTACAAACAACGCCATGATCAACATCGGGTGCCACATAAGTTTCAGGTGGGCGACAAAGTTTGGTTGCAATTGCAGAAAGAACACCTTACAGGACCCCATCGGAAGCTTCGCCCACTCCGTTATGGGTCGTACACTATCACCAAGGCCATGGGGGATAATTCTTTTGTGCTCAACATTCCTCCTTTCCTTGGCCTGTACCCAGTGTTCAACATGGATCTCCTTCGCCCTTACTTCCCACCATTATTGGACACCTCAGAAGTAGCATAACAGTTGACACCAACAGAGCTGAACCCTGACTGCATACAACAGGCATCCAATGATCAAATTGTGGACACACATATCAAGGGCACTCGACAACAAAGGATCCAACTTTATCGAGTCGTCAAAGTAGGGCAACTCCTGCACCAAGGCAAGTGGCTCACTCGGGGCTAAATTCAACAGAAATTTCCTCATCTAATGGGGGACCTCAACACAATGGAGATCATTGATTCCTAAGGAGGGGGGATTTATCCAGATGGATATCAGTGGCCACCCACCTTTTCCAACTGGCTCAAAACAGTTTTATGACAATTTACTATTTTTAGCAGTTTTAACTTCTGAGGCCATTTTGAGGGCCTAAATGAAGGTTTTTTAGAATCAAGCTCCTCAATGATAATCAAAGACATGATTGAGCCCCCAAAATGAATCTCCTCAATGATACCTTTCCAACAGGCTATCACATGCCTAAAACAAAGATCGTATGCAAAAGTTACGACCCCGTGAAGTTGATGTACTAACTTACCAAAATGAGGCCCAGATGACTTTTGGCACTTCATCTCCTAGGGTTAGGTTTTTCGATGTCTAGGGTTTTTGGAATTCTTGTTTATTGTAAAAAGGCCTTCAGAACCTCATTGTAATCTTCTTCTTGCGAATGCGCGCAACCGTCACATCTCTTCTCAGAGATAAACCACCACCATTCCAACAAGTTTGTTTCCACTCCATTTTACAGTTTCAACTTATTTCGTTATTGAATAGAAAACCAATTTTACTATATATTTGTTATTTTGTGTTAAGCACCTATTAATAATCTGTATTCATTTCGTTCTGCTCATAAAATCTGGATCAATATTCTAGGCCCAAGTTTGGAACAAAGTGGGATTATGGGTTGGAAAGCAAAATTCTTCATTTCCGAATGTATACTCATATTTGGATACCCATTTGAGAGTTGTACACATGGTCTTGATTGTGAGCGAAGACGTGTAGTTCTTGGGCCATTTTTTCTCAACTTTAGGTCATATTCTAGGCCCAAGTTTGGAACGAAGTGGGATTATGGGTTGGAAAGGAAAATTCTTCATTTCTAAATGTGTACTCATATTTGAATACCCATTTGAGAGTTGTACATGTGGTCTTGATTGCAAGCGAAGATGTATAGTTCTTGGGCCGCTTTTTCTCAACTTCGGGTCATATTCCAGGCCCAAGTTTGGAATGAAGTGGGATTATGGGCTGGAAAGAAAAATTCTTCATTTCCGAATGTGTAGTTATATTTGGATACCCATTTGAGAGTTGTACACGTGGTCTTGATTGCGAGCGAAGACGTGTAGTTCTTGGCCCGTTTTTTCTCAACTTTGGGTCATATTCTAAGCCCAAGTTTGGAACGAAATTGGATTATGGGTTGGAAACAATTCTTCATTTCCAAATGTGTACTCATATTTGGATACCCATTTGAGAGTTGTACACGTGGTCTTGATTGCGAGCGAAGACGTGTAGTTCGTTGGCCTCTTTTTCTCAACTTCGGGTCATATTCTAGGCACAAGTTTGGAATGAAGTGGCATTATGGGTTGGAAAGAAAAATTCTTCATTTTCGAATGTGTACTCATATTTGGACACCCATTTGAGAGTTGTACACCTGGTCTTGATTGCGAGTGAAGACATGTAGTTATTGGACCATTTTTTCTCAACTTCGGGTCATATTCTAGGCCCAAGTTTGGAACGAAGTGAGATTATGGGTTGGAAAGGAAAATTCTTCATTTCCAAATTTGTACTCATATTTGGATACCCATTTGAAAGTTGTACACGTGGTCTTGATTGCGAGCGAAGACGTGTAGTTCTTGGGCTGCTTTTTCTCAAGTTCGGGTCATATTCTAGGCCAAAGTTTGAAACAAAGTTTGATTATGTGTTGGAAAGTGAAATTATTCATTTCTGTATGTGTACTCATATTTGGATACCCATTTGAGAGTTGTACACACGGTCTTCATTGCGAGCGAAGACGTGTAGTTCTTGGGCCACTTTTTCTCAACTTCGGGTCATATTCTAGGCCCAAGTTTGGAATGAAGTGGGATTATGGGTTGGAAAGAAAAAATCTTCATTTTCGAATGTGTACTCATATTTGAATACCCATTTGAGATTTGTACGCGTGGTTTTGATTGCCAATGAAGACGTGTAGTTCTTGGGCCACTTTTTCTCAACTTCGGGTCATATTCTAGGCCCAAGATTGGAATGAAGTGCGATTATGGTTTAGAAAGAAAAATTCTCCATTTCTGAATGTGTACTCATATTTGAATACCCATTTGAGAGTTGTACACATGGTCTTGATTTCGAGTGAAGACGTGTAGTTCTTGGGCCGCTTTTTCTCAACTTTGGGTCATATTCTAGGCCCAAGTTTGGAACGAAGTGGGATTATGGGGTGGAAAGAAAAATTCTTCATTTTCGAATGTGTACTCATATTTGGATACCCGTTTGAGAGTTGTACATGTGGTCTTGACTGCGAGCAAAGACGTGTAGCTATTGGGCCACTTTTTCTCAAATCCGGGTCATATTCTTGGCCTAAGTTTGGAATGAAATGGAATTATGTGGTGAAAATAAAAAATTTTCATTTCTGAATATGAAATCATATTTAGATACCCATTTGAAAGTTGTACACGTGGTCTTGATTGCAAGCGAAGACGTGTAGTTGTTGGGCCTCTTGTTCTCAACTTCGGGTCATATTCTAGGCCAGGGTTTGGAACGAAGTGGAATTATGGGTTGGAAAGAAAAAATCTTCATTTTTGAATATGAAATCATATTTGAATACCTATTTGAGAGTTGTACGCATGGTATTGATTGCGAGGGAAGACATGTAGTTGTTGGGCCACTTTTTCTCAACTTCAGATCATATTCTAGGCCCAACTTTGGAACGAAGTGGAATTATGGGTTGGAAAGAAAAATTCTTCATTTTCAAATATGAAAACATATTTGGATACCCATTTGATAGTTGTACGTTTGGTCTTGATTGCGAGCGAAGACGTGTAGTTCTTGGGCCTCTTTTTCTCAACTTTGGGTCATATTCTAGGCCCAAGTTTTGAACGAAGTGGGATTATGGGTTGGAAAGGAAAATTCTTCATTTCCGAATGTGTACTCATATTTGGATACCCATTTGAGAGTTGTATGCGTGGTATTGATTGCGAACGAAGACGTGTAGTTGTTGGGCCGCCTTTTGTCAACTTTGGGTCATATTCTAGGCCCAAGTTTGGAACGAAGTAGAATTATTGGTTGGAAAGCAAAATTCTTCATTTCTGAATATGAAATCATATTTGGATACCCATTTGAGAGTTGTATGCCTAGTCTTGATTGTGAGTGAAGACGTGTAGTTCTTGGGCTACTTTTTCCAAACTTCGGGTCATATTCTAGGCCCAATTTTGGAACGAAGTAGAATTATGGGTTGGAAAGCAAAATTATTTGGATACCCTTTTGAGAGTTGTACGCGTGGTCTTGATTGCGAGCGAAGACGTGTAGTTCTTGGGCTGCTTTTTCTCAAGTTCGGGTTATATTCTAGGCCCAAGTTTGGAACAAAGTGTAATTATGGGTTAGAAAGCAAAATTCTTCATTTCCGAATATGAAATCATATTTGGATACCCATTTGAGAGTTGTACGCTTGGTATTGATTGTGAGCGAAGACGTGTAGTTCTTGGGCCACTTTTTCTCAACTTCAGGTCATATTCTAGGCCCAAGTTTTGAACGAAGTGGAATTATTGGTTGGAAAGAAAAATTCTTCATTTCCAAATATGAAATCATATTTGGATACCGATTTGAGAGTTATACACGTGGTCTTGATTGCGAGCGAAGACATTTAGTTCTTGGGCCACGTTTTCTCCACTTCAGGTCATATTCTAGGCCCAAGCTTGGAACGAAGTGGAATTATGGGTTGGAAATAAAAATTCTTCATTTTCGAATATGAAATCATATTTGGATATGCATTTGAGAGTTGTATGTGTGGGCTTGATTGCGAGCAAAGAAGCGTAGTTGTTGGGCCGCTTTTTCTCAACTTCGAGTCATATTCTAGGCCCAGGCTTGGAACGAAGTGTAATTATGGGTTGGAAAGAAAAATTCTTTATTTCCGAATATCAAATCATATTTGGATACCCATTTGAGAGTTGTACATGTGGTCTTGATTGCGAGGGAAGAAGTGTAGTTCTTGGGCCGCTTTTTCTCAACTTCGGGTCATATTCTAGACCCAAGTTTGGAACGAAGTGGGATTATGGGTTGGGAAGAAAAGTTATTCATTTCCAAATATGAAATCATATTTTGATACCCATTTGAGATTTGTACGCATGGTCTTGATTGTAAGCGAAGACGTGTAGTTCTTGGGCCGCTTTTTCTCAACTTCGGGTCATATTCTAGGCCCAAGTTTGGAACAAAGTGGGATTATGGGTCTGAAAGAAAAATTATTCATTTCTGAATATGAAATCATATTTGGATACCTATTTGAGAGTTGTACGCATGGTCTTGATTGCAAGCGAAGACGTGTAGTTGTTGGGATGATTTTGCTCAACTTCGGGTCATATTCTAGGCCCAAGTTTGGAACGAAGTGGAATTTATGGGTTGCAAAGAAAAATTCTTCATTTCCGAATATGAAATCATATTTGGATACCCATTTGAAAGTTGTACGTGTGGTCTTGATTGCAAGCAAAGACGTGTAGTTCTTGGGCCACTTTTTCTAAACCTCGGGTCATATTCTAGGCCCAAGTTTGGAACGAAGTGGAATTATGGGTTGAAAAGAAAAATTTTTCATTTCCGAATATGAAATCATATTTGGACACCCATTTGAGAGTTGTACACCTGATCTTTATTGCGAGTGAAGACGTGTAGTTCTTGGGCCGCTTTTTCTCAACCTTGTGTCATATTCTAGGCCCATGTTTGGGACAAAGTGGAATTATGGGTTGAAAAGAAAAATTCTTCATTTCCGAATATGAAATCATATTTGGATACACATTTGAGATTTGTACACGTGGTCTTGATTGCGAGCGAAGACCTGTAGTTCGTGGGGTGATTTTTCTCAACCTCGGGTTATATTCTAGGCCCAATTTTTGAACGAAGAGGAATTATGGGTTGAAAAGCAAAATTATTCATTTTCGAATATGAAATCATATTTGGATACCCATTTGAGAGTTGTACATGTTGTCTTGATTGCGAGCGAAGACATGTACTTATTGGGCCGTTTTTTCTCAACCTCGGGTCATATTCTAGGCCCAAGTTTGGAACGAAGTGGAATTATGGGTTGAAAAGAAAAATTCTTCATTTCCAAATTTGAAATCATATTTGGATACCCATTTGAGAGTTGTACACATGGTCTTGATTGCGAGCGAAGACGTGTAGTTCTTGGGCCGCTTTTTCTCAACCTCAGGTCATATTCTAGGCCCAAGTTTGGAATGAAGTGGAATTATGGGTTGAAAAGAAAAGTTCTTCATTTTCAAATATCAAATCATATTTGGATACCCATTTTAGAGTTGTACACATTGTCTTGATTGAGAGAGAAGACGTGTAGTTCTTGGGCCGTTTTTTCTCAACCTTGGGTCATATTCTAGGCCCAAGTTTTTGACGAAGTGGAATTATGGGTTGAAAATAAAAAATCTTCATTTCCGAATATGAAATCATATTTGAATACCCATTTTAGAGTTCTACACATGGTCTTGATTGCGAGCGAAGAAGTGTAGTTCTTGGGCCGCTTTTACTCAACCTCAGGTCATATTCTAGGCCCAAGTTTGGAACAAAGAGGAATTGTTGGCACAGGGGCAGACCCAGGGTTCAACTCCAAGAGAGAACCAACAAGCCCTAACTATTGGCCCTTTCGGAAACACCTGCGAGGAAGATGTAGTATTACCCAAAGTAGTTATGGGGGGGTTGTAGGACAAAGATGTCTACAACCAAGGGGAATATCAAGTGGATCGAATACTAGAACAATACAACATTTATATATCACTTACTAGCTTAGCTCTACTCCTCATAACTATCTATCAGATCTAACACAATAATGCAATAACAATATATCAAAGGGAAAAAAACATAGCATCAATCACACACAACACAAGATATATGTGGTTCACCCCCTCTCTAGGGCTATGTCCACACAACTGTGTTTTATAATATATTAAGATGAAGCATACAGTTCTTGCCTGCACTCTCAGCTAGCAGATCTTCTTTTTTCTTCTCTCTATTTCTCCCCTTCTTGTGCACCCAACTGCAGGACTAATCTCTGCACCTAGCTAGATATCTTACAATACCAGAAGGCTCTTACACTTAACACTTCTCTCTCACACACAATAATCGCTCATGCCAATAACAACTAGAACAACAATACCAACAACCCGTCCCTGGTCCTTTAGACATCTATTTATACATTACAATCAATCACCGACAACCTTAGGCTGAAACCTAGGTGTCAAAACCCTAGATACCAAAACCCTAGGTGTCTGAAACCCTAGGTCAACTTGACCCGCGTTTTCAGGGCTTCACCAGCCTGTCTTTCCTTCCTTCTCATGCAATGCTCCAAAGCATCCAATGATGACCTTTTCCTCTTGTTGAGTTGTCCACGATCCCTCTTCCTTTCTGATTTGGCATCCTCGATCTCCTCATCCAATGGATTGCTTCCTTTTACTTCACTTCATCTTTTCTGCTCTTTTGCTTACTTTGACCCAATAATAGTGTTTGTGTCTTTTGCGCAGTTTTCATTCCACCTTTTCTTCCTTAATCTTCGCTTACTTTCATAACCAAGGGCCAACAGTCCCCCAACACTCACCTGTGACTTGTCTCGAGACACGCAGTGCAACCTTTGCTTTCTTTTCCATGCCTCCTTTCCTTCCTTGTGCAGACTGTCTTTTTTATGTCTGGTACCCAGTTTCAACTGCACCTGGTACCTAGACCATTTTCCTTATGCGTTTACTAAGAGGTGTGAGGCAGTTGGTTTTCATAATACAATTTCAACTGGCTCCCATTCACTAATCCTTCCTTCCATTATCCAGTCAAAGTCTTCAACTACGCATCTCCCCTTTCTGTAACATAGGCGATCTCATATGGCCCGAGCCAATGTGTTCTGAACATCCCAAAATGCTTCATCAACTTACTGTCATATACCAGTACTAGATCACCTTGCTTAAATGCCTTCTTCTTGATGTGTTTGTCGTGGTAGGCCTTCTCACTTTCCTTCTGAACCTGATGATGGGATCCTGCAATAAATCTGTCTTCTTCTAGTTCGACCAACTGTGCGAGCCTCTCTTGAATAGTGTCAGTGTCATCCATATTTGTAAAGGAAGTGATTCTTAGGCTTCGTACCAAATATGCCATTGGGACAACAACTTCGAGACCATAAACCAACTTGAAAAGGGTCTGTATTGTTATCTTCTTGCAAGTGGTTCTATAGGCCCAAAGTACTGTTGGTACTCTTAAATCCCATTCATCTCTATTGACACTACAGATCTTCGTCAGTGTTGTCTCCAAGATTTTTTTGAATGCTTAAACTGTCCCATTTTCTTATGGATGGTAAGGTGTGCTCTTCTGATGATGGACTGCAAATTCCTTAGTCAAGGCTTCAATGGTCTTATTGATGAAGTGTGTGCCTTGATCACTCAAAAGGATCTTTGGGAATCCAAACCTGGTTATGATGTCATCAAATATGAAGCGCGCAGCTGTAGTTGCACTACAGTCCTTAACTGCTTGTGCTTCGGTCGATCTAGTCAAGTACTATGCCGCAATAATTATGTACCTTGCTCTTGTGCACTTTCCTGGTGGGTTTATAGGTCCTACGAAGTTGATGGCCCATTTCTCAAATGCTTGTAGGGTCAGTTGTGGTGATAGAGGCATTTCATCTCTTCTGGACAATTTCCAAACTCTTTGGAATACATCACAGGCTCTGTAGTAGTCCTTGGCATCTCTTTGTAAGGTAGGCCACCAAAGGCCAGCTCTAAGAAACTTCTGCGTAGTTTCTTTCCCTGCGTAATGTCCTCCTGTGATGCCTTCATGAGATTCTACGAGGATCAACGGTTGCTCTGCCTCCATAACACACCTCCTTAATATATCATCAAGTCCCATCTTGTATAGTTGTCCAGCTATAAGTGAAAAGTCTACAGCGAGCACTACTATCTGTTTCTTATCGGGAATTGTATACTCACTAGGTGCCATTCCTGTTGACATGAACTGGACTATTTCTATGAAGTAGTCGTCAATATTTCTAATGGCTAGTAGTTGTGCATCTGTTAGTGTATCCTCCAAATTAGAGGGCTCTTCTCCATGTTCCAATCTCGACAAGTGGTTAGGACCTTTATTCATTATTCCTGGTTTAACCACAATCTCAAAATCATATTCCTGAAATAGTAGAAGCCATCTGCATATTCTCCCCCCCAACACTGTCTTGTTGACCAGGTATTTCAGCGTGGAGTGATCGGTAAACATTTTTAAGTGTCCTCCCAACAAGTAGTGGCAGAAATTTTGCAGCGCATACACCATGGCTAACCCTTCTCTCTCAGTAGTGATGTAGTTAATATCTGTTGTTGATAGCTTCCTGCTAGCAAAGGATAATGGGTGGTGGATGTCTCCTGTTCGCGATTGTGCTAACACAACTCCCAATGCAATGGAAGATGCATCGACATGCATGTGAAATTCCTTTCTCCAATCTTGAAAAACCAGAATAGGCTCAGTAACCATTTTCTGTTTCAGCGTGTCGAAGCTCAGCTAGCATTCTTCTATCCAACTAAACTGACAGTCTTTCTTCAAAATCTTCTCCATGGGTGTTGTAATCTGGTCATAGCCTTTAATAAATTTCCCGTAATATCCAATATGTCTCACCGTAGTGCGTAGCTGTTTGAATGAAGTAGGAGGGGGTAGATCGACTATAATGGAAATTTTAGATGGATCTACCAACAATCCCTACTTGCATACAATATGACCTAACAACACTCCAAATGGGGAGAATAAGATGCACTTCTTTAGATTCAAGGCAATCTGACAATGTCTACATTTGTCCAACATTAGCCTTAAACATTCAATATAATTTTTCAATAGACTAAAAACAGTCCAATCATCGAAATATGCTTATAGAAATTTATGTAGAAAATCTTTGAATGCTTCGACCACCACCCTGAAAAATATGGCTAGGGAATTCTTCAATCCAAACGACATCACTGTATACTGGTAGGATCCCCATTCTGTTGCAAATGTGGTTTTATGGCGGTCGTCCTTGGCAATCCAGATCTGATGGTATCCTAAAAATCCATCTATAAAAGAATATACCTCCTGGCCTCCTACATTGTCTAACACTTCGTCGGTGAATGGCGTAGGGAAGGGGTCATGCAAACAGGCATCGTTCAGCTTCATGAGATCTACACAGATCCTAATCTCTCCTATCTTCTTGTCTTTTACCACCATAGGGCTAATCCACTCTGATTCTTCAACAGACTCTATAATCTCTGCTTCCAACATTCTGTCAAGCTCAATTTTCACTTTCTCCTTATATTTAGGGTTCATTCTGTATGGTATCTATTTGACCGATCTTGCATATGGTTTCAAAGGGATCCTCATCTCTCCCATAGGCCCTTTAATGCCCTTCATATCAGTGAACTTGGTTGGAAACAAGTCTTGATATTCGTGCAGTAACTCTCTGATTTTGTCAATAGTGGCAACATCCGAGTAATCTCTGACATTTGCAAGATTCGATGTTTGCTCGGTTCCAATATTGACATTCGTAATATTGATTGGTTGTTCAATAAATGGTATCTCAACTCCTGGTCCTTCCACATCTCTCTGTCCCTCTGTCTCTGTGATGTTCACCTTCCTCGGATCATCGTCTTCATCAACATTGATGTTGTAACAACCTTGCAGTTTCTGGAAGGGCACAATCCATTCGTCCTCTTCCTATTGTAAAGGGAGGCTAGAGGCCTCCTCAAATACTTTATGTCTTACAATCTGTAATGCTTGATCTATTGAAGGATATTGAATTTTGAATAAAAAGGTAGTTACAAAATTCTGAGTCATACCTTCCCAATCTGCGGTGATGAGGCACAACTCTGCTTGAAGGTACCATTTGATAGGGGTTGTGTTCAACGTGTTAATGAATTTGTTCACCCACTACTCTTTAGGAATGTTTCTCCAAGATTCCTCACAACTTCGCACATGGTCCTTTGGCCAACATCGACCTGTGTACCTAACTTTGCAGCCTTCTACTTGCGCTTAGAACCACACTGTCATCAAAGTATGACATTCTACCCAGTCTGTAATGTTGTTTTTGTGTGTCCCCCACCATCTTGTTGGTGTTGCTTTCAAGGCATCATCCATTGCCAACAATATTTGTTGCATTAGTACACTTTCTTCAAATTCCGACAAGAAGGTTTCTAAAGGATTCAGACCATCGTATGTGGGTAAGTTACTTACTATTGTGTCAATCTAATGAACTTCTCTAGTTAATCTAGCACATCTCCTTGTTGTACCGATTCCATGAGCTTCTTTACCTATTTTCCTACTTTTGGCAGAGAAGACCGATCAAATGCTAGAGGCATTTCATATTCTCTTACTTCTGGTCGTGTCTTTGATGAACAACCTTGGTGTCCCCTGAATTTTTGTCTTACCTCCTCAAATATTTGTTTTTCTTTCCTTGCATCAAAATTTTGGGTCTTCTCTGCAACTTCTCTGATTCCTGATTCTTCTGTAGTCTTTCCCGAGGTCATTCTGTATTCACCTGTAAAAATGCCTCCTCTAGTGATAACAATGACTCTAGGGTCCTCTCCATGAGGTTCAATGTATATCAGTTGCACTTGCGGGTTCTATTGAGGTCCTCGTCTCTCCTTAAGCTTAGCTAGCAACACAGGACAATCTTCTATAACGTGTTCGAATGAAATGCAGTAGATGCAACTAGTGCAAGGGTTCTGAAAGTCCCTTGATAAGTGTCTTGGTTGTGCGCAGTTGTAACAGATGATCTATCCTTGGCCTCGACCCATTCCTCCTCCTCGTCCTCTTCCTCTGAATCCACCGCAAGGGTTGAAGTTTCCTCTTCCTCGAGAGTTATACTGTGTAGTGTTTAATTCTTGCTGTACTTCACCTTGAATTTTGTATATGTCTCTTGACCTTTCATGCATGAGTTCACAAGCAATACAATCCCTATCATCATGCCCCATAGAATTACAGAACATGCAATACAAATTTGTAGGTGTATGAACATATTTTTGCATGTAATAACACTCACCAGGGCAATGTCTATTTTTTCATACCTCACACTAGGGTAGGGTGACTTGCTTCAAAGGGCTCAGAGCTCCAGAGGCTAAGTATTCATGAAATAGGGGACAATGCTCCTTGAAATAGGGGACAATGTTTTTTCTCAACTTTGGGTCATATTCTAGGCCCAAGCTTGGAGAGAAGTGGAATTATGGGTTGAAAAGCAAAATTCTTCATTTCCAAATATGAAATCATATTTGGATACCCATTTGAGATTTGTACATGTGATCTTGATTGCGAGCGAAGACGAGTAGTTCTTCGGCCTCTTTTTCTCAACTTCGCTCCAAGCTTAGGCCTAGAATATGACCCGAAGTTGAGAAAAAGCGACCCAAGAACTACACGTTTTCGCTCGCAATCAAGACCACGTGTACAACTCTCAAATGGGTATCCAAATATGATTTAATATTTGGAAATGGATAATTTTTCTTTTCAACTCATAATTCCACTTTGCTCCAAGCTTGGGCCAAGAACATGTCCCCAAGTTGAGAAAAAGTGGCCCAAGAACTACATGTATTCACTCACAATCAAGACTAGACCACGTGTACAACTCTCAAATGGGCATCCAAATATGATTTCATATTTGGAAATGGAGAATTTTTGTTTTCAACCCATAGTTCCACTTTGCTCCAAACTTGGGCCTAGAATATGTCCTGAAGTTGAGAAAAAATGACCCAAGAACTACACGTCTTCACTCGCAATCAAGACCAGACCATGTGTACAACTCTCAAATGGGTATCCAAATATGATTTCGTATTTGGAAATGAAGAATTTTTCTTTTCAACCCATAGTTCCACTTCGTTTTAAACTTGGGCCTAAAATATGTCCCGAAGTTGAGAAAATGCGGCCCAAGAACTACACATCTTCACTCGCAATCAAGACCACGTGTACAACTCTCAAATGGGTATCCAAATATGATTCCATATTTGGAAATGGAGAATTTTTCTTTTAAACCCATAATTCCACTTCGCTCCAAGATTGGGCCTAGAATATGACCCGAAGTTGAGAAAAAGTGGCCCAAGAACTACACGTCTTCGCTCGCAATCAAGACCAAACCATGTGTGCAACTCTCAAATGGGTATCCAAATATGATTTCGTATTTGGAAATGGAGAATTTTGATTTTCAACCCATAATTCCACTTCACTCCAAGCTTGGGCCTAGAATATGACCCAAAGTTGAGAAAAAGAAGCCCAAGAACTACACGTCTTCGCTTGCAATCAAGACTGCGTGTACAACTGTCAAATGGGTATCCAAATATGATTTCATATTTGGAAATGGAGAAATTTTCTTTTCAACCCATAATTCAACTTCGCTCCAAGCTTGGGCCTAGAATATGACCCAAAGTTGAGAAAACGCGGCCCAAGAAATACACGTCTTCACTTGTAATCAAGACCAGACCATGTGTACAACTCTCTAATTGGTATCCAAATATGATTTCATATTTGGAAATGGAGAATTTTTGTTTTCAACCCATAGTTCCACTTTGCTCCAAACTTGGGCCTATAATATGTTCTGAAGTTGAGAAAAAGCGGCCCAAGAACTACACGTCTTCACTCACAATCAAGACCAAACCACATGTACAACTCGCAAAAGGGTATCCAAATATGATTTCATATTTGGAAATGAAGAATTTTTCTTTTCAACCCATAGTTCCAGTTCGTTTCCTAAAATATGTCCCGAATTTGAGAAAAAACGGCCCAAGAACTACACATCTTCGCTCGCAATCAAGACCACGTGTACAACTCTCAAATAGGTATCCAAATATGATTTCATATTTGGAAATGGAGATTTTTTTTTTTCAACCCATAATTCCACTTCGCTCCAAGCTTGGGCCTAGAATATGACCCGAAGTTGAGAAAAAACGGCCCAAGAACTACACGTCTTCGCTCGCAATCAAGACTAGACCACGTGTGCAACTCTCAAATGGGTATCCAAATAAGATTTCATATTTGGAAATGGAGAATTTTGATTTTCAACCCATAATTCCACTTCACTCCAAGCTTGGCCTTAGAATATGACCCAAAGTTGAGAAAAAGCGGCCCAAGAACTACACGTCTTTGCTCGCAATCAAGACCGCGTGTACAACTGTCAAATGGGTGTCCAAATATGATTTCATATTTGGAAATGGATAATTTTTCTTTTCAACCCATAATTCCACTTCGCTCCAAGCTTGGGCATAGAATATGACCTAAAGTTGAGAAAACACAACCCAAGAAATACACATCTTCACTCGTAATCAAGACCAGACCACATGTATAGCTCTCTAATGGGTATCCAAATATGATTTCATATTTGGAAATAGAGAATTTTTCTTTTCAACCCATAATTCCACTTCGCTCCAAGCTGTTGGTTGTGGAGCTTGATTATCTTCTTGATTCAGAGGTCTTTTACTTTCAGCCATGTTTATACCCCATGAAGTATTTACACCCCAGAAGTATGTACACTCTTCCACGCGTGGGAGTGCAGAGGGGGGTACCCCCTCTGCGGGGTCCATGGGGGCTATCCCCCAGGCTAGGGGGTTTGGGGGAAAACGGGAGTTCGGGGGCGAAGCCCTTGAAGGAAAAATTGCCTTGTAAATGTATATTGTAATTTCATTGTAAATTTGAACCGTTCGTTATAAGGTCGCAAATCTAACGATAGAGATTATGTTAGGGTTTTATGCCTTAGAAGGAAACCCTCTTGTATGAGGGAAATGTATTCCGACTATGGTTGATGGCGAATATTGTATTCTGAGAGAGGAGAATGTGAGAGAAAAAAGAGGAAGTTACAACGGGTTTTGTTGTAGGTTGTATCCCTTCATTTTCTAAATAATAATAAAGGAAGGACCTGGCAATTTCTCTGGTGGACGTAGCCCACACTGGGTGAACCACGTAAATCCTGTTTTTGTTTCCACATTTGTTTTATTTTATTGCTCCACGGTCCTGTTTTTCTAACACAAGCTTGGGCCTAAAATATGAGCCAAAGTTGAGAAAAAACGGCCCAAGAACTACACGTCTTCGCTCGCAATCAAGACCATGTGTACAACTCTCAAATGGGTATCCAAATATGATTTCATATTTGGAAATGGAGAATTTTTCTTTTCAACCCATAATTCCACTTCGCTCCAAGATTGGGCCACGAATATGTCTAGAAGTTGAGAAAAAGGGCCCCAAGAACTACACGTCTTCGCTCCCAATCAAGACCAGACCACATGTACAACTCTCAAATGGGTATCCAAATATGATTTCATATTTGGAAATGGAGAATTTTACTTTTCAACCCATAGTACCACTTCGCTCAAAACTTGGGCCTAGAATATGTCCCGAAGTTGAGAAAAAACGGCCCAAGAACTACACATCTTCTCTCGCAATCAAGACCAGACCACGTGTACAACTCTGAAATGGGTATACAAATATGATTTCATATTTTGAAATGAATAATTGTGCTTTTCAACCCATAGTTCCACTTCATGAATACTTAACCCAAGTTTGGAACGAAGTGAAAATACGGGTTGAGAAGAAAAATCATCTGTTTCCGCCTATGAAATCATATTTGGATACCGTTTTGAGAGTTGTACACCACAATCTTGATTGCGGGCGAAGACGTGTAGTTATCGGGACGATTTTTCTCAACTTCGGGTCACGTTGCAGGCCCAAGTTTAGAACGAAGTGGAACTACGGGTTGAAAAGAAAAATCCTCTGTTTCCGTGTATGAAATCATATTTGGATACCCATTTGAGAGTTGTACAACACAATCTTGATTGCAGGCGAAGACGTGTAGTTCTCGGGCCAATTTTTCTCAACTTTGGGTCACGTTCCAGGCCCAAGTTTGGAACGAAGTGGAACTATGGGTTGAAAAGCAAAATCCTCTGTTTTCATGTATGAAATCATATTTGGATACCCATTTGAGAGTTGTACACCATAGTCTTGATTGAGGGCGAAGACATGTAGTTCTCGGGCCGTTTTTTCTCAACTTCGGGTCATGTTCCAGGCCCAAGTTTGGAACGAAGTGGAACTACAGGTTGAAAAGAAAAATCCTTCGTTTCCACATATGAAATCATATTTGGATACCCATTTGAGATTTTTACACCACAGTCTTGATTGCGGGCGAAGACATGTAGTTCTCGGGACGCTTTTTCTCAACTTTAGGTCACGTTCCAAGCCCAAGTTTGGAACGAAGTGGAACTACGGGTTGAAAATAAAAATCCTTCGTTTTCGCATATGAAATCATATTCGGATACCCATTTGAGAGTTTTACACCACAGTCTTGATTACGAGCGAAGACGTGTAGTTCACGTGCCGTTTTTTCTCAACTTCGGGTCATGTTCCAGGCCCAAGTTTGGAATGAAGTGGAACTACGTGTAGAAAAGAACAATCCTCCCTTTCTGCATATGAAATTGTATTTGGATACCCATTTGAGAGATGTACACCACAGTCTTGATTGCAGGTGAAAACATGTAGTTCTCAGGCCGCATTTCTCAATTTCGGATCACGTTCCAGGCCCAAGTTTGGAACGAAGTTGAACTACGAGTTGAAAATAAAAATCCTTTGTTTCCACGTATGAAATCATATTTGGATACCCATTTGAGAGTTGTACACCATAGTCTTGATTGCGGCCGAAGACATGTAGTTCTCGGGCTGCTTTTTCTCAACTCCAGGTCACGTTCTAGCCCCAAGTTTGGAACGAAGTGGAACTACGGGTTGAAAAGAAAAATCCTTTGTTTCTGTGTATGAAATCATATTTGGATACCCATTTGAGAGTTGTACACCACAGTCTTGATTGCAGGGAGGACGTTTAGTTCTTGGGCCACGTTTTCTCAAATTCGGGTGACGTTGCAGGCCCAAGTTTGGAACGAAGTGGAACTACGGGTTGAAAATAAAAATCCTCTCTTTCTGCGTATGAAAGCATATTTGGATACCTATTTGAGAGTTGTACACCACAATCTTGATTGCGGGTGAAGACGTGTAGTTCTCGGGCTTCTTTTTCTCAACTTCGGGTCACGTTCCAAACCCAAATTTGGAACGAAGTGGAACTACAGGTTGAAAAGAAAAATCCTTTGTTTCCGCATATGAAATCATATTTGGATACCCATTTTAGAGTTGTACACCATTATCATGATTGCGGGTGAAGACGTGTAGTTCTCAGGATGCATTTTCTCAACTTCGGGTCACGTTCCAGGACCAAGTTTGCAACGAAGTGGAACTACGGGTTGAAAATAAAAATCCTCTGTTTTCGTGTATGAAATCATATTTGGATACCTGTTTGAGAGTTTTACACCACAATCTTGAATGCGAGCGAAGTTGTATAGTTCTCGGGCCACTCTTTCTCAACTTCGGGTCATGTTCCAGGCCCAAGTTTGGAACGAAGTGGAACTACGAGTTGAAAAGAAAAATCCTTTGTTTCCGCATATGAAATCATATTTGGATACCCATTTGAGAGTTGCACACAATAGTCTTGATTGCGGGTAAAGACGTGTAGTTCTCGTGTGGCTTTTTCTCAACTTCGGGTCATGTTCTAGTCCCATGTTTGGAACGAAGTGGAACTACGGGTTGAAAAGAAAAATCCTCCATTTCCAAATATGAAATCACATTTGGATACCCATTTTAGAGTTGTACACCACAGTCTTGATTACGGGCGAAAACGTGTAGTTCTGGGGCCGTGTTTTCTAAACTTCAGATCATGTTCCAGGCCCAAGTTTGGAACGAAGTGGAACTACGGGTTGAAAAGAAAAATCTTTCGTTTCCAAATATGAAATCATATTTGGATACCCATTTGAGAGTTGTACACCACAATCTTGATTGCGTGCGAAGATGTGTAGTTCCGGGGCCGTTTTTTCTCAACTTCGGGTCACATTCCAAGCCCATGTTTGGAACGAAGTGGAACTACGGGTTGAAAAGAAAAATCCTTCATTTCCAAATATGAAATCATATTTGGATACCCATTTGAGAGTTGTACACCACAGTCTTGATTGCAGGGGAAGACGTTTAGTTCTCTGGCTACTTTTTCTCAACTTCGGGTCACGTTCTAGGCCCAAGTTTGGAACAAAGTGGAAGTACGGGTTGAAAATAAAAATCCTTTGTTTTCAAATATCAAATCATATTTGGATACCCATTTGAGAGTTGTACACCACAGTATTGATTGCGGGCGAAGACGTGTAGTTCTCGGGACGCATTTTCTCAACTACGGGTCACGTTCCAGGCCCAAGTTTGGAACGAAGTGGAAATACGGGTTGAAGAGAAAAGAGCTCTCTGTCCGCATACAAAATCATATTTGGATACCCATTTGAGAGTTGTACACCACAGTCTTGATTGTGGACGAAGACGTGTACTTCTCATGCCATCTTTTCTCAACTTTGGCTCACATTCCAGGCCCAAGTTTGGAACGAAGTGGAACTACGGGTTTGAAATCAAAATCCTCCGTTTCCACGTATGAAATCATATTTGGATACGAATTTAAAGGTTTTACACCACAGTATTGATTGCGGGCGAAGACATGTAGTTCTCGGGCCATTTTTTCTCAACATCGGGTCATGTTCCAGGCCCAAGTTTGGAACGAAGTGGAACTACGGGTTGAAAAGAAAAATCCTTCGTTTCCGCATATGAAATCATATTTGGATACCCATTTGAGAGTTGTACACCACAGTCTTGATTGCGGGCAAAGACGTGTAGTTCTCGGCCCACTTTCTCTCAACTTCGAGTCACGTTCCAGGGCCAAGTTTGGAACTAAGTGGAACTAAGTGTTGAAAAGAAAAATCCTTCGTTTCCGTGTATATAATCATATTTGGATACCCATTTGAGAGTTGTACACCAAAGTCTTGATGTTGGCGAAGACATGTAGTTGTCGGGCCGCTTTTTCTCGACTTCGGGTCACGTTCTAGGCCCAAGTTTGGAACGAAGTGAAACTACGGGTTGAAAATCAAAATCCTCCATTTCCACGTATGAAATCATATTTGGATACCCATTTGAGAGTTGTACACCACAATCTTGATTGCGGGCGAAGACGTCTAGTTCTCGGGTCGTTTTTTCTCAACTTCAAGTCACGTTCCAAGCTCAAGTTTGGAACGAAATGGAACTATGGGTTGAAAAGAAAAATCCTTCGTTTCCGCGTATGAAATCATATTTGGATACCCATTTCAGAGTTGTACACCACAGTCTTGATTAGGGGAGAATATGTGTAGTTCTCGAGCCTCTTTTTCTCAACTTCGGGTCATGTTCCAGGCCCAAGTTTGGAACGAAGTGGAACTACGGGTTGAAAAGAAAAATACTTTGTTTCCAAATATGAAATCATATTTGGATACCCATTTGAGAGTTGTACACCACAATCTTGACTGCGGGTAAAGACGTGTAGTTTTGGGCCCGCATTTTCTCAACTTCGGGTCACGTTCTAGTCCCAAGTTTGGAACAAAGTGGAACTACAGGTTGAAAATAAAACTCCTCCATTTCAAAATATGAAATCATATTCGGATACCCATTTGAGATTTTTACACCATAGTCTTGATCGTGACCAAATACGTGTAGTTCTTGGGACGCGTTTTCGGGACCTCGGGTCACGTTCCAGGCCCAAGTTTGGAATGAAGTGGAACTATGGGTTGAAAAGCAAAATCCTCTGTTTCCGTGTATGAAATCATATTTGGATACCCATTTGAGAGTTGTATACCACAGTCTTGATTGCGGGCGAAGACGTGTAGTTCTCGAGAATTTTTTTCTCAACTTCGGGTCACATTCCAAGCCCAAGTTTGCAACGAAGTGGAACTATGGGTTGAAAAGAAAAATCCTTCGTTTCCATGTATGAAATCATATTTGGATACCCATTTGAGAGTTTTACACCACAGTCTTGATTGTGGGCGAAGACGTGTAGTTCTCGGGTCATTTTTTCTCAACTTTGGCTCATGTTCCAGGGCGAAATTTGGAACGAACTGGAACTACGGGTTGAAAAGGAAATTCCTCTGTTTCCACGTATGAAATCGAATTTGGATACCCATTTGAGAGTTGTACACCATAGTCTTGATTACGAGCGAAGACGTGTAGCTCACGGGCCGTTGTTTCTCAATTTCGGGTCACGTTCCAGGCCAAAGTTTGGAACGAAGACGAACTATGGGTTTAAAAGAAAAATTCTCTATTTCAGCGTATGAAATCATATTTGGATACCTATTTGAGAGTTGTACACCACAGTCTTGATTGCAGGCGAAGACGTGTAGTTCTCGGGCCGTTTTTTCTCAACTTCGGGTCACGTTCCAGGCCCAAATTTGGAACGAAGTGAAACTATGGGTTGAAAAGAAAAATCCTTCGTTTCCGCATATGAAATCATATTTGGATACCCATTTGAGAGTTGTACACCACAGTCTTGAAAAAAAAAATACTCCATTTCCAAATATGATATGAGATTTGGATACCCATTTGAGAGTTGTACACCACAGTCTTGATTGCGGGCGAAGACGTGTAGTTCCGTGACCGTGTTTTCTCAACTTCGGGTTGTATTCTAGGCCCAATTTTGGAAGGAAGTGGAACTACAGGTTGAAAAGAAAAATCATTTGTTTACATGTATGAAATCATATTTGGATACCCATTTGAGAGTTGTACACCACAGTCTTCATTGCGGGAGAAGATGTGTAGTTCTTGGGCCTCTTTTTCTCAACTTCGCATAACGTTCTAGGCCCAAGTTTGGAATGAAGTGGAACTAGGGGTTGAAAAGAAAAATCCTTCGTTTGCAAATATGAAATCATATTTGGATACCCATTTGAGAGTTTTACACCACAATCGTGATTGCGGGTGAAGACGTGTAGTTATGGGGCCACGTTTTCTCAACTTTGGGTCACGTTCTAGGCCCAAGTTTGGAACGAAGTGGAACTACGGGTTGAAAAGCAAAATCCTCCATTTCCAAATATGAAATCATATTCGGATACCCATTTGGGATTTTTACACCACAATCCTGATTGCGGCCGAAGATGTGTAGTTCTCCAGACGTTTTTTCTCAACTTCGGGTCACATTCCAAGCCCAAGTTTGGAACGAAGTTGAACTACGGGTTGAAAAGAAAAATCCTCTGTTTCCATGTAGAAAATCATATTTGGATATCCATTTGAGAGATGTATACCACAGTATTGATTGCGGGCGAAGACATGTAGTTCTCAAAATGCTTTTTCTCAACTTCGGGTCATGTTCAAGGCGCAAGTTTGGAACGAAGTGGAACTACGGGTTGAAAAGAAAAATCCTTCGTTTCCGATTATGAAATCATATTTGGATACCCATTTGAGATTTTTACACCACAGTCTTGATTGGGGGCAAAGACGTGTAGTTCTCGGGCCGCGTTTTCTCAACTTCGGGTCATGTTCAATGCCCAAATTTGGAATGAAGTGGAACTACGTGTAGAAAAGAAGAATCCTCCATTTCCGCGTATGAAATCGTATTTGGATACCCATTTGAGAGTTATACACCACAGTATTGATTGCGGGTGAAAACGTGTAGTTCTTGGGGTGCATTTTCTCAATTTCGAATCACGTTCCAGGCGAAGACATGTAGTTCTCGGGACGCGTTTTCTCAACTTTGCGTCACGTTCCAGGCCAAAGTTTGGAACGAAGTGGGACTACGAGTTGAAAAGAAAAATCCTTTGTTTCCGCGTATGAAATCATATTTGGATACCCATTTGAGAGTCTTACTCCACAGTCTTTATTGCGGGCGAAGACGTGTAGTTCTCGGGCCACTTTTTCTAAACTTCGGGTCATATTTCAAGCCCAAGTTTGGAATGAAGTGGAACTACGTGTAGAAAAGAACAATCCTCTATTTCCGTGTATGAAATCGTATTTGGATACCCATTTGATAGTTGTACACCATAGTCTTGATTGTGGGCGAAAACATGTAGTTCTCGGGACGCATTTTCTTAATTTCGAATCACATTCCAGGCCCAAGTTTGGAACGAATTTGAACTACGGGTTGAAAAAAAAAATCTTTCATTTCCACGTATGAAATCATATTTGGGTACCCATTTGAGAGTTGTACACCACAGTCTTGATTGCGACCGAAGACATGTAGTTCTCGGGCCGTTTTTTCTCAACTTCAGGTCACGTTCTAGGCCCAAGTTTGGAACGAAGTCGAACTATGGGTTGAAAAGAAAAATCCTCTAATTCTGTGTATGAAATCATGTTTGGATACCCATTTGAGAGTTGTACACCACAGTCTTGATTACGGGCGAGGATGTGTAGTTCTTGGGCCGCTTTTTCTCAACTTCGGGAGACGTTCTAGGCCCAAGTTTGGAACGAAGTGGAACTACGGGCTGAAAAGATAAATGCTCTCTTTCTGCGTATGAAATCATATTTGGATACCTATCTGAGAGTTGTATACCACAGTCTTGATTGCGGGCGAAGACGTGTAGTTCTTGGGCCCCTTTTTCTCAAATTTGGCTCACGTTTCAGGCCCAAATTTGGAACGAAGTGGAACTACTCGTTGAAAAGAAAAATCCTTCGTTTCTGCATATGAAATCATATTTGGATACCCATTTGAGAGTTGTACACCACTATCATGATTGCAGGCGAAGACGTGTAGTTCTTAGAACGTTTTTTCTCAACTTCGGGTCACTTTCTAGGCCCAAGTTTGGAACGAAGTGGAACTATGGGTTGAAAATAAAAATCCTCTGTTTCTGTGTATGAAATCATATTTGGATACCCATTTGAGAGTTTTACACCACAATATTTAATGCAGGCGAAGACGTGTAGTTCTCGGGCTGTTTTTTTGCAACTTCCAGTCACGTTCCAGGCCCTAGTTTGCAATGAAGTGGAACTACGGGTTGAAAAGAAAAATCGTTCGTTCCCGTATATGAAATCATATTTGGATACCCATTTGAAAGTTGTACAATATAGTCTTGATTGCAGGCGAAGCCATGTAGTTCTTGGGATGCTTTTTCTCAACTTCAGGTCACGTTCCAGGGCCAAGTTTGGAAAAAAGTGGAACTACATGTTGAAAAGAAAAAATCCTTCGTTTCCGCGTATATAATCATATTTGGATACCCATTTGAGAGGTGTACACCAAAGTCTTGATGCTGACGAAGACGTGTAGTTCTCGTGCTGCTTTTTCTGAACTTCGGGTCACGTTCAGGCCCAAGTTTGGAACGAAGTGAAAATATCGGTTGAAAATCAAAATCCTCCATTTCCGCGTATGAAATCATATTTGGATACCCATTTGAGAGTTGTACACCACAATCTTGATTTCGGGCGAAGACGTGTAGTTCTCAGACCGTTTTTTCTCATCTTCAGGTCATGTTCCAGGCCACAGTTTGGAACGAAGTGGAACTACGGGTTGAAAAGAAAAATCCTTTGTTTTCGCGTATAAAATCATATTTGGATACCCATTTCAGAGTTGTGCACCACAGTCTTGATTAGGGGAGAAGATGTGTAGTTCTTGGACCGCTTTTTCTCAACTTTGGGTCACGTTTTAGGCCTAAGTTTGCAACGAAGTGGAACTACGGGTTGAAAAGCAAAATCCTTCGTTTCCAAATATGAAATCATATTTGGATACCCATGTGAGAGTTGTACACCACAATCTTGATTGCGGGTGAAGACGTGTAGTTCTGGGGTCGCGTTTTCTCAACTTCGGGTCACATTCTAGGCTCAAGTTTGTAACGAAGTGGAACTACGGGCTGAAAAGAAAAATCCTCCATTTCCAAAAATGAAATCATATTCGGATACCCATTTGAGATTTTTACACCACAATCTTGATTGCGGCCAAAGACGCGTAGTTGTCGGGATGCGTTTTCGCAACTTTGGTTCACCTTCCAGGCCCAAGTTTGGAACGAAGTGTGTTAGGGTCCTAACTCGCACATAGGTATATTAATATATTTGGATGTAATAAAGGTCAATATTAATAAGGAATTTCAATAAAATAGAATAAGGCGGATGTAAGAAGACCTAATAGAAGCTTCCGCTTCTAGAATGATCTTCCTCTAGATGCTTCTCTTCATAGACATATTTAGTATAAATAAGGGTCGACGGTATGAAAACCCTAGCTTGGAGATTATTGTAACAGAGCGTTGCTCAATTGGAGGTTGCCCCCTCGAAGAGGCCTGTGAACATTGCTTTCTGAATCAAAGTGTTATTTATTTTGTTGTTCTTATATCATTTATGTGTTATTGTGGAGGTTATGCTGGATATATTACTGTTATTCTGCCATTTCTAGCATTTTATTTATGTTCTGCATATTTATTATATCTGGTATCTTGCAAGTGGTATCATAGCACTTTCCTTGGTAGAAATTGTGGAATTTTTTTTCCAGGGTAGAGACGTATTCCAGCATCTTTAAGCCACAGAGATCTTTCGTTACGCGTATAAATCCGTGGTTGAGGGATTCATACACGCAGGAAATACAAGTGGTTCTTAAGCACACATTTGTTGGCCACCCTTGTAACCCTTGTTGGTACCCCTTTGAGTGGTAGCGCATTAGACAACACATGTGTACGGATCAGCCTAGATTTCCTGAAGCCCTCTTTAGATAAACCTATAGGCCGTTGGACTGCTATAGTGTCACCGAGAACAACACTCGGGAAGATACTCTCTAGTACCTAGGTAGTCGGGTAGTACGGCTAAGGGTACGATCTATCCTCCTTAGTTAGTGCCCTGAGATATTGGGTCGAGTACTACTGTTGGACCCC
>ML777333.1:45199-58849 GCA_009831015.1 Picea engelmannii | reverse complement strand
TAACCCTTGGGGGACAGAAACATAAACAAATTAAAAACAAACCAGATCTATTTCCGCGCAACTGTGTTCAGGTTGCCAAGTAAATACACATCTCTTTTTGGTTAAGCATTTGGGGATTTCATCACTACAGTATTCTTCAGACCTATTCCATGGGATTTCACCATTATTTGAGACCTATTCCATTGGATTCATCTCTTCGCCCTTATCAATTTCATCCATATCATTTTTCGAAAAAAAAATTGACCCCGCCCGCCCCTTTTCAGTTCACCCATCCTCATGGCCCATACCCGTAGCCAAGACCTGGAAGCTCGCTTCAACACCATTGCGGGCGAAGACTTGTAGTTATTGGGCCACTTTCTCTCAACTTCGGGTCACGTTCCAAGCCCAAGTTTGGAACGAAGTGGAGCTACGGGTTGAAAAGAAAAATCCTCCATTTCCGCGTATGAAATCATATTTGGATACCCATTTGAGATTTGTACACCACAGTTTTGATTGCGGGTGAAGATGTGTATTTCTTGGGACGCTTTTTCCCAACTTTGGGTCACGCTCCGGGCCCAAGTTTGGAACAAAGTGGAACTGTGGGTTGAAAAGAAAAATCCTTTGTTTCCGTGTATGAAATCATATTTGGATACCCATTTGAGAGTTGTACACGATTGTCTTGATTGTGGGCGTAGATGTGTAGTTCTCGGGCTACTTTTTTTCATCTTCAAGTCACGTTCTATGCCAAGTTTGGAACAAAGTGGAACTATGGGTTGAAAAGTAAAATCCTCCGTTTCCACGTATGAAATCATATTTGGATACCCATATGAGATTTGTACACCACAATATTGATTGCGGGCGAAGACATGTACTTCTCGAGCCGTTTTTTCTCAACTTCGAGTCACGTGCCATGCCCAAGTTTGGAACAAAGTGCAACTACGGTTTGAAAAACAAAATCCTTCGTTTCCGTGTATGAACTCATATTTGGATACAAATTTGAGAGTTGTACAACACAGTCTTGATTGCGGGCGATTACGTTTAGTTCTCGAGACACTTTTTCTCAACTGCGGGTCACGTTCCAGGCCCAAGTTTGGAACGAAGTGGAACTACGGGTTGAAAAGAAAAATCCTTTGTTTCCGCGAATGAAATCGTATTTGGATAACCATTTGAGAGTTGTACACCACAGTCTAGATTGTGAGTGAAGACGTGTAGTTCTCGGGACTCTTTTTTGCAACTTCGGGTCATGTTCCAGGCCCAAGTTTGGAATGAAGTGGAACTACGGGTTGAAAATCAAAATCCTTTGTTTCTGCATATGAAATCATATTTGGATACCCATTTGAAGATTTTACACCACAGTCATGATTGCGGGTGAAGACGTGTAGTACTTGGGCCGCATTTTCTCAAATTCGGGTCACGTTCCAGGCCCAACTTTGGAACGAAGTGGAAATACAGGTTGAAAATAAAAATCCTTCATTTCCATGTATGAAATCATATTTGTATACTCATTTGAGAGTTGTACACCACAGTCTTGATTGCGGGCGAAGACATGTAGTTCTCATGCCTCTTTTTCTCAACTTTGGGTCAAGTTCTAGGCCCATGTATGGAATGAAGTGGAACTACAGGTTGAAAATCAAAATCCTTTGTTTCCGCATATGAAATCATATTTGGATACCAATTTGAAGTTTTTACACCACAGTCTTGATTGCGGGTGAAGACGTGTAGTTCTCGGGCCGCTTTTTCTCAACTTCGGGTCACGTTCCGGGACCAAGTTTGGAACGAAGTGCAACTATGGGTTGAAAAGAAAAATACTTTGTTTCCGTGTATATAATAATATTTGGATACCCATTTGAGAGTTGTACACCAAAGTCTTGATGTTGGCGAAGACGTGTAGTTCTCGAGCCGCTTTTTCTTAACTTCGGGTCACGTTCCAGGCCCAAGTTTGGAATGAAGTGGAACTGCAGGTTGAAAAGAAAAATCCTCCATTTCCACGTATGAAATCATATTTGGATACCCATTTGAGATTTTTACACCACAATCTTGATTGCGGGTGAAGACGTGCAGTTCTCGGGTTGCTTTTTCTCAACTTCAGGTCATATTCCAGGCTCAAGTTTGGAAGGAAGTGGAACTACGGGTTGAAAAGAAAAATCATTTGTTTTCGTGTATGAAATCATATTTTCATACCCATTTGAGAGTTGTACACCACAGTCTTGATTGTGGGAGAAGATGTATAGTTCTCAAGCCGCTTTTTCTCAACCTCGGGTCACGTTCCAAGTCCAAGTTTGGAACGAAGTGGAACTATGGGTTTAAAAGAAAAATCCTTCGTTTCCAAATATGAAATGATATTTGGATACCCATTTGAGAGTTTTACACCAATATCTTGATTGCGGGTAAAGACATGTAGTTCTGGGGCCGCGTTTTCTCAACTTTAGGTCACGTTCTAGTCCCAAGTTTGGAACGAAGTGGAACTACGGGTTGAAAAGCAAAATCCTCCATTTCCAAATATGAAATCATATTCAGATACCCATTTGAGATTTTTATACCACAGTCTTGATTGCGGGCGAAGACATGTAGTTCTCTTGACGCTTTTTCTCAACTTCAGGTCGCGTTCCAAGCCCAAGTTTGGAACGAAGTGGAACTACGGGTTGAAAAGCAAAATCCTTCGTTTCCGTGTATGAAATCATATTTGGATACCCATTTGAGATTTTTACACCACAGTCTTGATTGCGGGCGAAGACGTGTAGTTCTCGGGCCGCTTTTTCTCAACTTTGGGTCATGTTCCAGGCCTAAGTTTGGAATGAAGTGGAACTACATGTAGAAAAGAACAATCCTCCGTTTCCGCGTATGAAATCGTATTTGGATACCTATTTGAGAGTTGTACACCACAGTCTTTATTGTGGGCGAAAAAGTGTAGTTCTTGGGCGGCATTTTCTCATTTTCGGATCACGTTCTAGGCCCAAGTTTGGAACGAAGTTGAACTACGGGTTGAAAATAAAAATCCTTCGTTTCCCAGTATGAAATCATATTTGGATACCCATTTGAGAGTTGTACACCACTATCTTGACTGTGGGTAAAGACATGTAGTTCTGGGCCCGCATTTTCTCAACTTCGGGTCACTTTCTAGGCCCAAGATTGGAACGAAGTGGAACTACAGGTTGAAAAGAAAAATCCTCTTTTTCTTTGTATGAAATCATATTTGGATACCCATTTGAGAGTTGTACACCACTGTCTTGATTGCAGGCAAGGACGTGTAGTTCTTGGGCCGCTTTTTCTCAACTTCGGGTGACGTTCCAGGCCCAAGTTCGGAACGAAGTGGAACTACAGGTTGAAAAGAAAAAAACTCTCTTTTCGCGTATGAAATCATATTTGGATACCTATTTGAGAGTTGTACACCACAGTCTTGATTGCGGGCGAAGACTTGTAGTTCTCAGACTGCTTTTTGTCAACTTTGTGTCACGTTCCGGGCCCAAATTTGGAACGAAGTGGAACTACAAGTTGAAAAGAAAAAGCCTTCGTTTCCGCATATGAAAACATATTTGGATACCCATTTGAGAGTTGTACACCACTATCATGATTGCGGGCGAAGACGTGTAGTTCTTAGGACGTTTTCTCAACTTTGGGTCACGTTCCAGGCCCAAGTTTGGAACGAAGTGGAACTATGGGTTGAAAATAAAAATCCTCCATTTCCCTATATGAAATCATATTTGGAAACCCATTTGAGAGTTTTACACCACAATCTTGAATGCGGGCGAAGACGTGTAGTTCTCGGGCCACTTTTTCTCAACTTCGGGTCAGGTTCTAGGCCCAGGTTTGGACCGAAGTGGAACTACAGGTTGAAAAGAAAAATCCTTTTTTTCTGCGTATGAAATCATATTTGGATACCCATTTGAGAGTTGTACACCACAGTCTTGATTGTGGGTGACGACGTGTATTTCTCGGACGACTTTTTCTCATTTTTGGGTCACGTTCTAGGCAGAAGTTTTGAATGATGTGGAACTAGGGGTTCAAAAGAAAAATCATCCATTTCCAAATATGAAATCACATTTGGATACCCATTTGAGATTTGTACACCATAGTCTTGATTGCATGCGAAGACGTTTAGTTCTGGCGCCATGTTTTCTAAACTTCGGGTCACTTTCCAGGCCCAAGTTTGGAATGAAGTGGAACTACGGGTTGAAAAGAAAAATCTTTCATTTCCAAATATGATATCATATTTGGATACCCATTTGAGATTTCTACACCACAATCTTGATTGTGTGCGAAGATGTGTAGTTCTGGGGTCGTGTTTTCTCAACTTCGAGTCACATTCCAAGCCCAAGTTTGGAACGAAGTGGAACTACAGGTTGAAAATAAAAATCCTCCATTTCCAGATATGAAATCATATTTGGATACCCATTTGAGAGTTGTACACGACAGTCTTGATTGCGAGCGAAGACGTTTTGTTCTCTGGCCGCTTTTTCTCAACTTTGGTTCACCTTCCAGGCCCAAGTTTGAAACGAAGTGGAAGTACGGGTTGAAAATAAAAATCCTCTATTTCCAAATATCAAATCATATTTGGATACCCATTTGAGAGTTGTACACCACAGTCTTGATTGTGGGCGAAGACGTGAAGTTATCGGGCCGCATTTTGTCAACTACGGGTCACGTTCCAGGCCCAAGTTTGAAACGAAGTGGAAATACGGGTTGAAGAGAAAAGCTCTCCATGTCCGTTTACAAAATCATATTTGGATACCCATTTGAGATTTGTACACCACAGTCTTGATTGCGGGCGAAGATGTGTAGTTCTCATGCCCTTTTTTCTCAACTTTGGGTCACATTCCAGGCCCAAGTTTGGAATGAAGTGGAACTATGGGTTGGAAATCAAAATCCTCTGTTTCTGCATATGAAATCATATGTGGATACCCATTTGAAGGTTTTACACCATAGTCTTGATTGCGGGTGAAGACGTGTAGTTCTCGGGCCGTTTTTTCTCATCTTCGGGTCACGTTCCAGGCCCAAGTTTGGAACAAACTGGAACTACGTGTTGAAAAGAAAAATCCTTCGTTTCCACGTATATAATCATATTTGGATACCCATTTGAGAGTTGTACACCACAATCTTGATTGCGTGCAAAGATGTTTAGTTATGGGGTTGTGTTTTCTCAACTTCGGGTCACATTCCAGGCCCAAGTTTGGAACGAAGTGGAACTACGGTTGTCAAGAAAAATCCTTCATTTCCAAATATGAAATCATATTTGGATACCCATTTGAGAGTTGTACACCACAGTCTTGATTGCGGGCGAAGACGTTTTGTTCTCTGGCCGCTTTTTCTCAACTTTGGGTCACTTTCCAGGCCCAAGTTTGGAACGAAGTGGAAGTACTGGTTGAAATTAAAAATCCTTTGTTTCCAAATATCAAATCATATTTGGATACCCATTTGAGAGTTGTACACCACAGTCTTGATTGCGGGCGAAGACGTGTAGTTCTCGGGCCGCATTTTTTCAACTACAGGTCACGTTCCAGGCCCAAGTTTGGAACAAAGTGAAAATACGGGTTGAAGAGAAAATCTCTTTGTGTCCGTGTACAAAATCATATTTGGATACCCATTTGAGAGTTGTACACCACAGTCTTGATTGCGGGCGAAGACGTGTAGTTCTCATGCCCTTTTTTCTCAACTTTGGGTCACGTTCCAGGCCCAAGTTTGGAATGAAATAGAACTACAAGTTGGAAATCAAAATCCTCTATTTTTGCATATGAAATCATATGTGGATACCCATTTGAAGGTTTTACACCACAGTCTTGATTGCGGGCGAAGACGTGTAGTTCTCGGGCCGCTTTTTCTCATCTTCGGGTCACGTTCCAGGCCCAAGTTTGGAACAAAGTGGAACTACGTGTTGAAAAGAAAAATCATTCGTTTTCGCGTATATAATCATATTTGGATACCCATTTGAGAGTTGTACACCACAATCTTGATTGCGTGCGAAGATGTTTAGTTCTGGGGTTGTGTTTTCTCAACTTCGGATCACATTCCAGGCCCAAGTTTGGAACGAAGTGGAACTACGGGTTGAAAAGAAACATCCTCCATTTCCAAATATGAAATCATATTTGGATACCCATTTTAGAGTTGTACACCACGGTCTTGATTGCGGGCGAAGACGTTTTGTTCTCTGGCCGATTTTTCTCAACTTCGGGTCACCTTCCAGGCCCAAGTTTGGAACGAAGTGGAAGTACTGGTTGAAATTAAAAATGCTTTTTTTCCGAATATCAAATCATATTTGGATACCCATTTGAGAGTTGTACACCACAGTCTTGATTGCGGGCGAAGACGTGTAGTTCTCGGACCGCATTTTGTCAACTACGGGTCACGTTCTAGGCCCAAGTTTGGAACAAAGTGGAAATATGGGTTGAAGAGAAAAGATCTTTGTGTCCATGTACAAAATCATATTTGGATACCCATTTGAGAGTTGTACACCATAGTCTTGATTGCGGGTGTTAGTCTCTAATTTTGTCTTGGTTTAGTGAGAAACCCTTATTCTAAACCCTTTTTTCCTACACTTCATTTTCTGTTTCCAGTTGATTTTGATCTTTGTTTTTTGTGTCTTATTGTTTGCATTTAAGTTTTTTGAATAGTTTATTCAAGTTTGAAATTGAAAGACATGGTTTTAAACGAGGTGTCACCTTATATGCCTATTTGAACTTCATAAATTCAAATTTGCTAAGTCATTAATAATGCTACGAGAATAAGGCTATTCTCGTAGTGCCAAAATAATCATGCCTTGATACGCGCCTGTCATCCAGATTTCGTTATGATGACACGAATCATGGTCTAAGAGTTCACATGTGTCCACAATAGCTTGGAATCATTTACTGATTCAAACCATTTCATAATCCGATTGCTTTGTACCCACGAAGGTCTCATTTTAAAATCGCCCAATTCTCAAGGATCATTATATTATACCTGTCTGATTTTGCTGAATTTAGGCGCAGATATTTGCTCATAGAAACATTATACACTAATAGATTGCAGGTGGCAAATTCGGAACACGAGGGTGCTAGTTACAAAAGCCTTGGAGCTGGTTCATGCAATCTTCAAACAAGCAACGCACAAGTCAAGCGAAAGACTAGCACCACACCAAGCCACAACAAGGACGAGTTATCCTGGCTAAAGACAATTTGTCTTATTAACAAAGATCGTTGCCATCTGTTCTCAAAGAATTAGATTTTGTAAACATAAGTCATTGCCATCTGCTCCAATAATTGGCATTCATCATGAAGGTGAAAGATTGCTTCTGGTTGAAACATGTCCCCAATACCATCAACAACGGCGTGCAAGCCCAGTCAAATCATCATGAGAGATCAAACACATAGAACGCCCAATTGAACGCCCAATATCATGGAGAATACAGAGTGAACATTCGGGCATTGTGGTTATTGACAACATGGGAACACAGTACAAAGGGTTTTCATTACCCAATGCTCAAGCTCAAAATCCAAATCGTAGTCGGTTCCAGGTTCTGCGAATGTTAAAATGGGTCTCACATCATGGAAAACCCCGTGGTAATTCCCACTGCATAGCACATTGTATAAGATGGCCAATAGATGAACAAGCAAAATTGCCAAGTAGAATCATGAGCAGACTTTTTCATCTCCTGTATCATCTACTCAACAATCGAAGCGCGAAGAAGATTGTCATATGATTGTTTCATACTTGAAGCTACAACTTGCAAATTGTAAGAGGGGGAAAGAATCATGGTTTGTCATAAGGATTCGATGAAGCAAAGCATCTAGAATCCACCAGCGATAACATTTGTTGGAAAAATATGAAGTTTTCTTACCTGCCTCCAGATGATGCCATGATATATTCATGTCAAGGGGTTGTCAGGGTTTTAGCAATTTTGAAAAAATGGAAACATGATGAGCAAACCCTCGTGGAACAGAGATACTGCCCCCTGGCATCATTATCTCAGGGATAGATTTGTATCTTCGTAGATTGTGGGGTTTTGTCTTCCATGACTCCAGAAAGGTGCATCATGCATTATGATGGACCCAAATCATATTAATTTGGTCTGATGTTAGTTGCACAGGTAGACTGGAAATCAAAAGTGGTCATACAAGCAAACTTTGTTGAAATTATCAGTGAGAGATTTGTGAGAAATGATGGGATAGCTTATGAGTGGAAAGATTGGGAAAGAGCAAGAGTTGCATGTTCTTCAAGGAAGTCTTGTAAGTAGGGAACGTGAAGAGATCCAAATGGTCACTGGTGAACACAAGGCTACACTTAAAACATCCTACAGCAGCTCGGTTCTACATCTAGCCTATACTTTGTTTTCTTGCCTTGAAGATGAAGAACATGAACCTCAAGACATGGGTAGCAGACCCTCATTACAAATAAGATGATGTTGAGTGGTGTCATAGTGATAGAATACCATTCTGAATATGCAAAATCAGATCTCAAATGAAATACAAGAATTTCCCCAGTACATAAAGAATCATTAAAAGAAGAACCAGAAAAGCTACAGAAAATTATTTGTTATTTTTACCTGTTTTAGTCTTTTTCTTCAGGAGGGGTTGAAAAATAGTTGGAGATGAATTTGATGAAATCAAAATAGGTTTTTGTTGGGAACATTCCCCTTCACAAAAACCTCTCTCATTTTTTACACAGCTATCACCATTTAAGAGATTCAAATTGATCTTTGAGGGCTAATTTTCTAATAAGCTACAGGAAATACTCTGTTATTTTTTCATGTTTTAGTCTTCTTCTTCAAGAGAGGTTGCAGAACATTTGGAGATGAATTTGATGAAACCAAAAGAGGTTTTTGTTGGGAACATGTCCCTTCACAAAAAACTCTCTCAGTTTTTACACATCTATCACCATTTAAGAGATTCGAATTGATTGTTGGACCCTATTTTTTAGGAATTTACCAGATTTGTTTTCCTGAAAAAACTCATGGACAACAGTTAACAAGCCACCTCATCAATTCGAATTGAAGATTAGATTGGATCTTCTCCTTGATTATTTGAAACAAGAAACTAAACATAGATGAGGAAGTTTTCAGATCCATTTCTTTTGGATCTTGATTATTATCCATTGTTTCTATATAAACTCTGTAGAATGCGAGGAAGAGGTCGAAAAATTGGAGACCCAAGGGACCTTTTTGTGAAGCACATTGTAAAGGCATTATGTTCAATTTGACACTTAACAACAAAGGCATATGGATGGTTAGACCCTCTTTTTCTACTCTGTTATTTCTTTATTCATGCTTGAATTCATATCCAGATTGCAATGCTTTTGATTCTTGACTATTAATTTATCAATGAAAATTTTACTGTAAAGATTATTTTTCAAGTTTGATATCAAGCTCAACATCTTGTTTCTTTATGATATTTTGAGGCAAGAATTCTAGTGAAGTTGACAAATTGAAGGCTTCACCTTCCTTTTTCTTAATTGGTTTAATCCATCTTTGTGTTTACCTATTATTCAGTCAATGGGATATACTCTGTTTTAATCTTGTTTTTCATATTGTGTTGTTACCTTGAAACCAGTTTCAAACCACCTTACTCAAAAAACCCAATCATAAAACCCTCAAAACGCTTTTGAAATAAACCAATGATGCCCTAGCTTTCCCTTAGCAGTCAAATGCAACTTTATGGACTAACAACGAGCGAAGACGTGTAGTTCTCATGCCCTTTTTTCTCAACTTTGGGTCACATTCCAGGCCCAAGTTTGGAACGAAGTGGAACTACGGGTTGGAAATCAAAATCTTCTGTTTCCACGTATGAAATCATATTTGGATACCCATTTGAAGGTTTTACACCACAGTCTTGATTGCAGTCGAAGACATGTAGTTCTCGGGCCGCTTTTTCTCAACTTCGGGTCACGTTCCAGGCCCAAGTTTGGAACAAAGTGGAACTACGTGTTGAAAATAAAAATCCTTTGTTTCCGCGTATATAATCATATTTGGATACCCATTTGAGAGTTGTACACCAAAGTCTTGATTGTGTGCAAAGACGTGTAGTTCTCGGTCCGTTTTTTCTCAACTTTGAGTCACTTTCCAGGGCCAAGTTTGGAATGAAGTGAAACTACGGGTTGAAAATCAAAATCCTCCATTTCCACGTAAGAAATCATATTTGGATACCCATTTGAGAGTTGTACACCACAATCTTGATTGCGGGCGAAGTCGTGTAGTTCTCGGGCCGCTTTTTCTCAACTTCAAGTCACGTTCCAAGCTCATGTTTGGAACGAAGTGGAACTACGGGTTGAAAAGACAAATCCTTCGTTTCTGCATATGAAATCATATTTGGATACCCATTTCAGAGTTGTACACGACAGTCTTCATTAGGGGAGAAGATGTGTAGTTCTCGGGCCACTTTTTCTCAATTTCGAGTCACGTTCCAGGCCCAAGTTTGGAACGAAGTGCAACTACGGGTTGAAAAGAAAAATCCTTCATTTCGAAATATGAAATCATTTTTGGATACCCATTTGAGAGTTGTACACCACAATCTTGATTGCGGGTGAAGACATGTAGTTCTCATGCCACGTTTTCTCAACTTCTGGCAACGTTCTAGGCCAAAGTTTGGAACGAAGTGGAACTACGGGCCAAAAAGAAAAATCCTCCATTTCCAAATATGAAATCATATTCGGATACCCATTTGAGATTTTTACACCACTGTCTTGATTACGGCCAAAGACGTGTAGTTCTCGGGACGTGTTTTCGTAAGTTCGGGTCACGTTCCAGGCCCAAGTTTGGATCGAAGTGGAACTATGGGTTGAAAAGTAAAATCCTTGTTTCCATGTATGAAATCATATTTGGATACCCATTTGAGAGTTGTATACCACAGTCTTTATTGCGGGCGAAGACGTGTAGTTCTCGGGATGCTTTTTCTGAACTTCGGGTCACATTCCAAGCCCAAGTTTGGAACGAAGTGGAACTAAGGGTTGAAAAGAAAAATCCTTCGTTTCCGCGTATGAAATCATATTTGGATACCCATTTGAGAGTATTACACCACAGTCTTGATTGCGGGAGAAGACGTGTAGTTCTCGGGTCGCTTTTTCTCAACTTTGGATCATGTTCCAGGCCGAAGTTTGGAATGAAGTGGAACTACGGGTTGAATAGGAAAATCCTCTGTTTTCGAGTATGAAAATGTATTTGGATACCCATTTGAGAGTTTTACACCACAGTCTTGATTACGGGCGAAGACGTGTAGTTTGCGGGCCGATCTTTCTCAATTTCGGGTCACGTTCCAGGCCCAAGTTTGGAACGAAGTCGAACTACGGGTTGTAAAGAAAAATCCTCTGTTTCCGTGTATTAAATCATATTTGGATACATATTTGAGAGTTCTACACCACAGTCTTGATTGCAGGCGAAGACGTGTAGTTCTCAGGATGCTTTTTCTCAACTTCGGGTCACCTTCTAGGCCCAAAATTGGAATGAAGTGGAACTACGGGTTGAAAAGAAAAATCATTCGTTTCCGCATATGAAATCATATTTGGATACCCATTTGAGAGTTGTCCACCACAATCTTGATTGCAGGCGAAGACATGTAGTTCTCAGGCTGCTTTTTCTAAACATCGGGTCACTTTCCAGGCCCAAGTTGGAACAAAGTGGGATTATGGGTTGAGAAGAAAAATCCTTCATTTCTGTGGATCAAATCATATTTGGATACCCATTTGAGAGTTGTACACTACAATCTTCATTGCAGGCGAAGACGTGTAGTTCTTGTGCCATTTTTTCTCAACTTCGGGTCACGTTCCAGGTCCAAGTTGGAAATGAAGTGGAAGTATGGGTTGAAAATAAATATCCTCTGTTTCCAAATATGAAATCATATTTGGATACCCAAATGAGAGTTGTACACCATAGTCTTGATTGCAGGCGAAGACGTGTAGTTCTGGGGCTGCGTGTTCTCAACTTTGGATCATATTCTAGGCCCAAGTTTGGAACGAAGTGGAACTACGGGTTGAAAAGAAAAATCCTCCATTTCGAAATATGATATCAGATTTGGATACCCATTTGAAAGTTGTACACCACAGTATTGATTGCAGGAAAAGACGTGTAGTTACGAGACCACGTTTTGTCAACTTCGAGTCATATTCCAGGCCCAAGTTTGGAATGAAGTGGAACTACGGGTTGAAAAGAAAAATACTTTGTTTCTGTGTATGAAATCATATTTGGATACCCATTTGAGAGTTGTACAACACAATCTTGATTGCGGGAGAAGATGTGTAGTTTTCGTGCCGCTTTTTCTCAACTTTGGGTCACGTTCCAGGCCCAAGTTTGGAACGAAGTGGAACTATGGGTTGAAAAGAAAAATCCTTCATTTCCAAAAATGAAATCATATTTGGATACCCATTTGACATTTTTACACCACAATATTGATTGCGGGTGAAGACGTGTAGTTCAAGGGTCGCGTTTTCTCAACTTCGGGTCACATTCTAGGCCCAAGTTTGGAACGAAGTGGAACTACAGGTTGAAAAGAAAAATAATCCATTTCCAAATATGAAATCATATTCGGATACCCATTTGAGATTTTTACACCACAATATTGATTACGGCTGAAGATGTGTAATTCTCAGGACGTTGTTTCTCAACTTCGTCTCACGTTCCAGGCCCAAGTTTGGAACGAAGTGGAACTACGGGTTGAAAAGAAAAACCCTCTCTTTCCGCGTATGAAATCATATGTGGATACCCATTTGAGAGTTGTATACCACCGTCTTGATTGCGGGCGAAGACATGTAGTTCTCGGGACGCTCTTTCTCAACTTCGGGCCAGGTTCCAGGCCCAAGTTTGGAACGAAATGGAACTACAGGTTGAAAAGCAAAATCCTTCGTTTCCGCGTATGAAATCATATTTGGATACCCATTTGAGAGTTTTACACCACAATCTTAATTGAAGGTGAAGACGTGTAGTTCTAGGGATGCGTTTTCTCAACTTCGTGTCATGTTCCAGGCCCAAGTTTGGAATGAAGTGGAACTACATGTAGAAAAGAACAATCCTTCGTTTTCCGCGTATGAAATCATATTTGGATACCCATTTGAGAGTTGTAGACCACAATCTTGATTGCGGGTGAAAACGTGTAGTTCTCGGGCCGCATTTTCTCAATTTCGGATCACGTTCCAGTCCCAAGTTTGGAATGAAGTTGAACTACGGGTTGAAAAAAAAAATCCTTCGTTTCCGCGTATGAAATCATATTTGGATACCCATTTGAGATTTGTACACCACAGTCTTTATTGTGACCGAAGACATGTAGTTCTCGGGCCTCTTTTTCTTAAATTCAGGTCACGTTCTAGGCCCAAGTTTGGAATGAAGTGGAACAACGGATTGAAAATAAAAATCCTCTGTTTCTGTGTATGAAATCATATTTGGATACCCATTTGAGAGTTGTACACCACCATTTTGATTGTGGGCGAGGATGTGTAGTTCTTGGGCCGCTTTTTCTCAACTTCGGGTGACGTTCTAGGCCCATGTTTGGAACGAAGTGGAACTACGGGTTGAAAAGAAAAATCCTCTCCTATTTGAGAGTTGTACACCACAGTATTGATTGCGGGCGAAGACGTGTGTTGGGCTCCGGATTTATAACATTTTCTTGCTGGTTCTTGAAGACATTGTCTACTCTCCTGAAGACTTTTGTTAAGCAAATGGCATTCTTTCTGTGCTATTCATACTCTGTTACACATATATGTTCCATTATATACAGAAAC
>ML777333.1:0-43724 GCA_009831015.1 Picea engelmannii | reverse complement strand
TGTTTTCAGTTTATCTTTTACATGCATATACAGAACAGTACCGGTTAGTACCGAGTAGTACCGAGTAGTACAGAGCAAAGTAGGGTACAGTAGCTCTTTCCAGCGAGTTTCTTTTAGCAGTTCAGAGAGTAGCTTGGCATCCTTTAAACCCCCTCTTCAGCCCTGCATTTCCTGTGCTGGTTCCTCTAAGTCTACCTTCCCGGGTTGACAATTAAATGTTGATTTACATGGTATATCTGCAGCTCGACAACGTGAAGTTCTTGGGCTGTTTTTTCTCAACTTCGGGTCACGTTCCAGGCCCAAATTTGGAACGAAGTGGAACTATGGGTTGAAAAGAAAAATCCTTTGTTTTCGCATATGAAATCATATTTGGATACCCATTTGAGAGTTGTACACCACTATCATGATTGCGGGCGAACACGTGTAGTTCTCAGGACACTTTTTCTCAACTTCAGGTCACGTTCCAGGCCCAAGTTTGGAACGAAGTGGAACTATGGGTTGAAAATAAAAATCCTTCGTTTCCATGTATGAAATCATGTTTGGATACCCATTTGAGAGTTTTACACCACAATCTTGATTGCGGGAAAAGACCTGTAGTTCTCGAGCCATTTTTTCTCAACTTCGGGTCACGTTCCAAGCCCAAGCCTGGAACAAAGTGGAACTACGGATTGAAAAGAAAAATCCTTTGTTTTCCCGTATGAAATCATAAGTGGATACCCATTTGAGAGTTGTACACCACAGTCTTGATTGCGGGAGAAGAGGTGTAGTTCTGGGGATGTGTTTTCTAAACTTCGGGTCACGTTTCAGGCCCAAGTTTGGAAAGAAGTGGAACTACGAGTTAAAAATATAAATCTTTCGTTTCCAAATATGAAAACATATTTGGATACTCATTTGAGAGTTGTACACCACAATCTTGGTTGCGTGCGAAGATGTGTAGTTATGGGGCCGTGTTTTCTCAACTACGGGTTGAAAAGCAAAATCCTCCGTTTCGAAATATGAAATCATATTTGGATACCCATTTGAGAGTTGTACACCACAGTCTTGATTGCGGCCGAAGACGTGTAGTTCTCCCGTGTAGTTCTCATGCCGTTTTTTCTCAACTTTGGGTCACGTTCCAGGCCCAAGTTTGGAACGAAGTGGAACTCTGGGTTGGAAATCAAAATCCTCCGTTTCTGTGTATGAAATCATAATTGGATACCCATTTGAAGATTTTACACCACAGTCTTGATTGCAGGAGAAGACGTGTAGTTCTCGGGCCACTTTTTTGCAACTTCGGGTCACCTTCTAGGCCCAAGTTTGCAATGAAGTGAAACTATGGGTTGAAAATAAAATCCTTCATTTCCGCATATGAAATCATATTTGGATACCCATTTGAGAGTTGTACACCACAGTCTTGATTGCGGGCGAAGACGTGTAGTTCTCATGACGTTTTTTCTCAACTTTGGGTTATGTTCTAGGCCCAAGTTTGGAATGAAGTGGAACTACGAGTTGGAAATCCAAATCCTCCATTTCCATGTATGAAATCATATTTGGATACCCATTTGAAGGTTTTACACCACAGTCTTGACTGCGGGCGAAGACGTGTAGTTCTCGGGCCGCTTTTTCGCAACTTCGGATCACATTCCAGGCCCAAGTTTGCAACGAAGTGGAACTACGGGTTGAAAATAAAAATCCTTCGTTCCCGCATATGAAATCATATTTGGATACCCATTTGAGAGTTGTACACCACAGTCTTGATTGCGGGCGAAGACGTGTAGTTCTCGGGCCACTTTTTCTCAACTTCAGGACCCGTTCCAGGGCCAAGTTTGGAACAAAGTGGAACTACGTGTTGAAAAGAAAAATCCTTCGTTTCCACGTATATGATCATATTTGGATACACATTTGAGAGTTGTACACAAAAGTCCAGGTTGAGAGTTGTCACGTTCCAGGCCCAACTTTGGAACAAAGTCGATCTACGAGTTGAAAATAAAAATCCTCTGTTTCCATGTATGAAATCATATTTGGATACACATTTGAGAGTTTTACACCACAATCTTGAAAAACAACTAAGGGTTGAAAAGAAAAATCCTTCGTTTCCGCGTATGAAATCTTATTTGGATACCCATTTGAGAGTTTTACACCACAGTCTATACTGTGGGTGAGGACGTGTAGTTCTCAGGCACTTTTTCTCAACTTCGGGTCACGTTCCAGGCCCTTGTTTGCACCAAACTCTTGATGTTGGCGAAGACATGTAGTTCTTGGGCCGCTTTTTCTCAACTTCGGGTCACGTTCCATGCTCAAGTTTGGGACGAAGTGGAACTACGGGTTGAAAAGAAAAATTCTTCATTTTCGCGTATGAAATCATATTTGGATACCCATTTCAGAGTTGTACACCACAGTCTTGATTAGAGGAGAAGATGTGTAGTTCTTGGACCGTTTTTTATCAACTTTGGGTCACGTTCCAGGCTCAAGTTTGCAACGAAGTGGAACTACGGGTTGAAAAGAAAAATCCTTCATTTCCAAATATGAAATCATATTTGGATACCCATTTGAGAGTTGTACACCAAAATCTTGATTGCAGGTGAAGACGTGTAGTTCCGGGGTCGCATTTTCTCAACTTTGGGTCACTTTTCTAGGTGCAAGTTTGTAACGAAGTGGAACTACGGGCTGCAAAGAAAAATCCTCCATTTCCAAATATGAAATCATATTCGGATACCCATTTGATATTTTTACACCACACTCTTGATTGCGGGGCCAAAGACATGTAGTTCTTGGGACACGTTTTCGCAACTTCGGGTCACATTCTAGGCCCAAGTTTGGAATGAAATGGAACTATGGGTTGAAAATAAAAATCCTTCATTTCCGTGTGTGAAATACTATTTGGATACCCATTTGAGAGTTGTATACCACAGTCTTGATTGCGGGCAAAGACGTGTAGTTCTCGGGACGCTTTTTCTCAACTTCGGGTCACATTCCAAGCCCAAGTTTGGAACCAAGTGGAACTATGTGTTGAAAAGAAAAATCCTTCGTTTCCGCGTATGAAATCATATTTGGATACCCATTTGAGAGTTTTACACCACAATCTTGATTGCGGGCGAAGAAGTGCAGTTCTCAGGTCACTTTTTCTTAGCTTCGGGTCATGTTCCAGGCCCAAGTTTGGAACGAAGTCGAACTACGGGTTGAAAAGAAAAATCCTCTGTTTTCGTGTATGAAATCATATTTGGATACCCATTTGAGAGTTGTACACCATAGTCTTGATTACGGGCGAAGACATGTAGTTTGTGGGCCACTTTTTCTCAACTTCGGGTCACGTTCCAGGCCCAAGTTTGGAACGAAGTAGAACTACGGGTTGAAAAGAAAAATCCTCTGTTTCCGCGTATAAAATCATATTTGGATACCTATTTGAGAGTTGTACACCACAGTCTTGATTGCAGGCAAAGACATGTAGTTCTCGGGTCGCTTTTTCTCAACTTCAGGTCACGTTCTAGGCCCAAATTTGGAACGAAGTGGAACTACTGGTTGAAAAGAAATATCCTTTGTTTCTGCATATGAAATCATATTTGGATATCCATTTGAGAGTTGTACACCACAATCTTGATTGCGTGCGAAGATGTGTAGTTCCGGGGTCGTGTTTTCTCAACTTCGGGTCACATTCCAAGCCCAAGTTTGGAACGAAGTGGAACTACAGGTTGAAAAGAAAAATCCTCCATTTCCAATTATGAAATCATATTTGGATACCCATTTGAGAGTTGTACACCATAGTCTTGATTGTAGGCGAAGACGTGTAGTTCTCATGTCGTTTTTTCTCAACCTTGGGTCACGTTCGAGACCCAAGTTTGGAACGAAGTGGAACTACGGGTTGGAAATCAAAACCCTTCGTTTCCATGTATGTAATCATATTTGGATACCCATTTGAGAGTTGTACACCACAATATTGATTGCGGGTGAAGACGTGTAGTTCTGGGGTCACTTTTTCTCAACTTCGGGTCACATTTCTAGGCCCAAATTTGTAACGAAATGGAACTACGAGCTGAAAAGAAAAATCCTCCATTTCCAAATATGAAATCATATTCGGATACCCATTTGAGATTTTTACACCACACTCTTGATTGCGGCCAAAGACGTGTAGTTCTCGGGACGCGTTTTCGCAACTTTGGGTCACGTTCCAGGCCCAAGTTTGGAACGAAGTGGAACTACTGGTTGAAAAGAAAAATCCTCTGTTTCCATGTGTGAAATCATATTTGGATACCCATTTGAGAGTTGTATACCACAGTCTTCATTGCGAGCAAAGACGTGTAGTTCTTGGGATGTTTTTTCTCAACTTCGGGTCACGTTCTAGGCCCAAGTTTAGAACGAAGTGGAACTACGGGTTGAAAACAAAAATCCTTTGTTTCTACGTATGAAATCATATTTGGATACCCATTTGAGAGTTGTATACCACAGTCTTGATTGCGGGCGAAGACGTGTAGTTATCGGGACGCGTTTTCTCAACTTCAGATCACATTCCAGACCCAATTTTGGAAAGAAGTGGAACTACGAGTTGAAAAGCAAAATCCTTTGTTTCCGCATATGAAATCATATTTGGATACCCATTTGAGAGTTTTACACCAGAGTCTATATTGCGGGCGAGGACGTGTAGTTCTCGGACCACGTTTTCTCAACTTCGGGCATGTTCCATACCCAAGTTTGGAATGAAGTGGAACTACGTGTAGAAAAGAACAATCCTCCGTTTCCATGTATGAAATCGTATTTGGATACCCATTTGACGGTTGTACACCACAGTCTTGATTGTGGGCGAAAACGTGCAGTTCTCGGGCCGCATTTTCTCAATTTCGGATCACGTTCGAGGCCCAAGCTTGGAACGAAGTTGTACTACGGGTTGAAAATAAAAATCTTTTTTTTTCCGCGTATGAAATCATATTTGGATACCCATTTGAGAGTTGTACACGATACTATTGATTGCGGCCGAAGACATGTAGTTCTCGGGCCGCTTTTTCTCAACTTCAGGTAACATTCTAGGCCCAGGTTTGGAACGAAGTGGAACTACGGGTTGAAAAGAAAAATCCTTCGTTTCCGCGTATGAAATCATATTTGGATACCCATTTGAGAGTTGTACACCACAATCTTGATTACGGGCGAGGACGTGTAGTTCTTGGGCCGCTTTTTGTCAACTTCGGGTGACGTTCTAGGCCCAAGTTTGGAACGAAGTGGAACTACGGGTTGAAAATAAAAATCCTCTCTTTCCGCGTGTGAAATCATATTTGGATACCTATTTGAGATTTTTACACCACAATCTTGATTGCGGGCGAAAACGTGTATTTCTCGGGCCGCTTTTTCTCAACTTCGGGTCAGGTTCCAAGCCCAAATTTGGAACGAAGTGGAACTACGGGTTGAAAAGAAAAATCCTTCGTTTTCGCATATGAAATCATATTTGGATACCCATTTGAGAGTTGTACACCACTATCATGATTGCAGGCGAAGACATGTAGTTCTTAGGACGTTTTTTCTCAACTCCGGGTCACGTTCCAGGCCCAATTTGGAACAAAGTGGAACTACAGGTTGAAAAGAGAAATCCTCACTTTTCGTGTATGAAAACATATTTGGATACCTATTTGAGAGTTGTACACCACAGTCTTGATTGCGGGCGAAGACGTGTAGTTCTCGGGCCGCTTTTTCTCAACTTCGGGTCATGTTCCAGGCCCAAATTTGGAACGAAGTGGAACTACTGGTTGAAAAGAAAAATCCTTCGTTTCCGCATATGAAATCATATTTGGATACCCATTTGAGAGTTGTACACCACTATCCAGGCCCAAGTTTAGAACGAAGTGGAACTATGGGTTGAAAAGAAAAATCCTTCTTTTCCAAATATGAAATCATATTTGGATACCCATTTGAGAGTTTTACAACACAATCTTGATTGCGAGTGAAGACGAATAGTTCTGGGGCCGTGTTTTCTCAACTTCGGGTCACGTTATAGGCCCAAGTTTGGAAAGAAGTGGAACTATGCGTTTAAAAGAAAAATCCTCCATTTCCAAATATGAAATCATATTCGGATACCCATTTGAGATTTTTACACCACAATCTTGATTGCGTTCGAAGACGGGTAGTTCTCGAGACGCTTTTTCTCAACTTCAGGTCAAGTTGCAGGCCCAAGATTGGAACAAAGTGGAACTATGGGTTGAAAAGAAAAATCCTCAGTTTTCGCGTATGAAATCATATCTGGATACCCATTTGAGAGCTGTATACCACAGTCTTGATTGCGGGTGAAGACATGTAGTTCTCATGACGCGTTTTCTCAACTTCGGGTCACGTTCCAGGCCGAAGTATGGAACGAAGTGAAACTACGGGTTGAAAAGAAAAATCCTTCGTTTCCGAGTATGAAATCATATTGGGATAACCATTTGAGAGTCTTACACCACAGACTTTATTGCGGGCGAAGATGTGTAGTTCTTGGGCTGCTTTTCTCAACTTCGGGTCATGTTCCAGGCCCAAGTTTGGAATGAAGTGGAACTACGTGTAGAAAAGAACAATCCTTTATTTCCGTGTATGAAATCGTATTTGGATACCCATTTGATAGTTGTACACCACAGTCTTGATTGTGGGCGAAAACGTGTAATTCTCGGGCCGCATTTTCTTAATTTTGGATCACGTTCCAGGCCCAAGTTTGGAACGAAGTTGAACTACGGGTTGAAAATAAAAAAAATTCGTTTCTGCGTATGAAATCATATTTGGATACCCATTTGAGATTTGTACACCACAGTCTTGATTGCGGCCGCAAACATGTAGTTCTCGGGCCACTTTTTCTCAACTTCAAGTCATGTTCTAGGCCCAAGTTTGGAACGAAGTGGAACTACGGGTTGAAAAGAAAAATCCTATAATTCTGTGTATGAAATCATATTTGGATACCCATTTGAGAGTTGTACATGACAGTCTTGATTACGGGCGAGGACGTGTAGTTCTTGGGCCTCTTTTTCTCAACTTCGGGTGACGTTCGTGGCCCAAGTTTGGAACGATGTGAAACTGCGGGTTGAAAAGAAAAATCCTCTCTTTCTGCGTATGAAATGATATTTGGATACCCACTTGAGAGTTGTACACCACTATCATGATTGCGGGCGAAAACGTTTAGTTCTTAGGACGCTTTTTCTCAACTTCGGGTCACATTCCAGGCCCAAGTTTGGAACGAAGTGGAACTACGGGTTGAAAATAAAAATCCTCCGTTCTCGTGTATGAAATCATATTTGGATACCCATTTGAGAGTTTTACACCACAATCTTGAATGCAGGCGAAGACGTGTAGTTCTTGGGCCGCGTTTTCGCAACTTCGGGTTATGTTCCAGGCCCTCGTTTGCAACAAAGTGGAACTACGGGTTGAAAAGAAAAATCCTTCGTTTTCGCATATAAAATCATTTTTGGATACCCATTTGAGAGTTGTACACCACAATCTTGATTGCGGGTGAAGACGTGTAGTTCTCAGGTCGCTTTTTCTCAACTTCGCGTCATGTTCTAGGGCCAAGTTTGGAAAAAGTGGAACTACATGTTGAAAAGAAAAATCCTTCGTTTTTGCGTATATAATCATATTTGGATACCCATTTGAGAGTTGTACAATAAAGTCTTGATGCTGGAGAAGACGTGTAGTTCTCGGACCGCTTTTTCTCAACTTCGGGTCACGTTCCACGCCCAAGTTTGGAACGAAGTGAAACTACGGGTTGAAAATCAAAATCCTCCATTTCCGCGTATGAAATCATATTTGGATACCCATTTGAGAGTTGTACAACGCAATATTGATTTCGAGCGAAGACGTGTAGTTCTCGGGCCACTTTTTCTCAACTTCAGGTCATGTTCCAGCTCAGGTTTGGAACGAAGTGGAACTACGGGTTGAAAAGAAAATTCCTTCGTTTCCGCGTATGAAATCATATTTGGATACCGATTTCAGAGTTGTACACCACAGTCTTGATTAGAGGAGAAGATGTGTAGTTCTTGAACCACTTTTTCTCAACTTCGGGTCACGTTCCAGGCCCAATTTTGCAACGAAGTGGAACTTCGGGTTGAAAAGAAAAATCCTCCATTTCCAAATATGAAATCATATTTGGATACCTATTTGAGATTTTTACACCACAGTCTTGATTGCGGCCAAAGACGTGTAGTTCTCGTGACGCATTTTGGCAACTTCGGTTCACATTCCAGGCCCATGTTTGGAACGAAGTGTGTTAGGGTCCTAACCCGCACATAGGTAAATTAATATATTTGGATGTAATAAAGGTCAATATTAATAAGGCCTTTCAATAAAATAGAATAAGGTGGATGTAAGAAGACCTAATAGAAGCTTCCACTTCTAGTAGGATCTTCCTCTAGATGCTTCTCTTGATAGACATATTTAGTATAAATAAGGGTTGAGGGTATGAAAACCCTAGCTCTGAGATTATTATAACAGAGTGATGCTCGATTGGTGGTTGCTTCCTCGAAGAGTCCTATGAACATTGTTTTCTGAATCAAAGTGATATTTTTGTTGTTGTTCTTATATCATTTTTGTGTTATTGTGGAGGTTATGCTGGATATATTACTGTTATTCTGCCATTTCTAGCATTTTATTTCTATTCTGCATATTTATTATATCTGGTATCTTGCAAGTGGTATCCGAACACTTTCCTTGGCAGAAATTGTGGTAATTTTTTCCAGGGTAGAGACATATTCCGACGTCTTTAAACCACAGAGATATGTCGTTACGCGCATAAACCCGCGGTTGAGGGATTCATACATGTAGGAAATACAAGTGGTTCTTAAGCGCACATCTGTTGGCCACCCTTGTAACCCCTATTGGTACCCCTCCAAGTGGTAGCGCATCAGACAACACCTGTGTACGGATCGACCTAGATTTCCTGAAGCCCTCTTTAGATAAACCTATCGGTCGACGGACTGCTATAGTGTCACCGAGAACAACACTCGGGAAGATACTCTCTAGTACCTGGGTAGTCGGGTAGTACGGCTAAGGGTATGGTCTATCCTCCTTAGTTAGTGCCCTAAGATATTGGGCCGAGTACTACTGTTGGACCCCGCATGTATATCAAAGAGCTATAGCACAGGGAAAACCCTTGTCTGTAGAACCCTTGAATACCTAACCCTTGGGGGACAGAAACATAAACAAATTAAAAACAAACCAGATCTATTGCCGTGCAACTGTGTTCGGGTTGCCAAGTAAATACACATCTCTTTCTGGTTAAGAATTTGGGGATTTCATCACTGTAGTATTCTTCAGACCGGAGTATAACTCCGCAGGTGTAAAAAAAAAAAAAAAGTCCGGAAAATTTTTCACCATTACTTGAGACCTATTCCATTGGATTCATCTCTCCACCCTTATCAATTTCATCCATATCATTTTTCGACAAAATATTTTACCCCGCCAGCCCCTTTTCAGTTCACCCATCCTCATGGCCCATACCTGTAGCCAAGACCTGGAAGCTCGCTTTAACACCATGAATATGGTTTCCTAGAAACCCAAAAAGAAGTGAAACAACTCAGTGCTACTGTTGCCTCCATCAATTCTTCCATCAATGCTACCATAAATACAACCATGCAGTCCTCAATGGAATAATTCAAACAAGAACTGACCACCCAGCTTGAATCTGTCTTTGCATCACTCTGCACCAAACTGAAGATCCCTACAAATGACCATTTCTCTTAAGCACATCCAAATAATGAAGGCGAAACTTCCTCCCATTCCCATACCTTTTAGTCCCATCACTTTCAACATGACATACGCCTTCCGTGAGTGGACGTGACCAAATTTGATGGCTCGGACCCCACTGGTTGGGTAACCCAAATGGAACATTATTTCTCTTTATATGGTATTATCGAAGACTTGGCCAAACTCCGGTATGGTGTTCTCCATCTAGATCAAGAACGTTGGAAATGGTGGCAATGGAGAAAAACTTCCCCTAAAGGGTATATTGCTTGGACCCAATTTGTGACCGAGCTTTATGAACGCTTTGACATGGACACCAACAATTTGGGCCGTTTGACAAAGTTGAAACAATCTGGAACAGTAGAAGACTTCATAGCTGCCTTTGAACGCCTGGCCTTTCGAACAAAGGGCATGACTGATGCTTTCTTTCAAGAGTGTTTTATTAGTGGCCTCAAGAAGGAGATTAGGGCCTATGTCCTCATGGCTCAACCCTCGACTTGGGTGGAGGATACTAAAAGAGCTAAAGAAGAACAACATGTTGTATCATCTCAAAACTGAAAACCCTCCTTTATCCCTCGCCCTAAACCCGTCACTCCCACTACTCCATCCGCCCCATTAAAAATCCAAAAATTGGCCAGGGCTGAAATGGCTGAACGCCAACGCAAAGGCCTTTGTTATAATTGTGATGAAAAATATTTCCCGGGCCACAAGTGTAAGGAACAAAAGATTTTTATGGCCATCTCTGAGGACATTTCAGAAGAGGATGTTGAAACTCCCCTTGTGTCTGAGTCACCTGAAATCACTGACATAACCCCTCCCTCAGACCCTCCCAAAGTAGAACCCGTCATTTCCCTCAATGCTCTCACTACCTTTTTCGCTCCCCAAACCCTCAAGTTAATCGGTTACATAAAGCATCGGAAGGTCATCATTATGGTTGATAGTGGAAGCACCCATAATTTTATTCATCGCCACATTGCCCAAGAAACTCATTGCTACATCCATGCTGTCAACAATTTCCAAATCATGATTGCCGATGGTGGTACCATGAAATGTGGAGGGCGCTGTGAAAATGTGCGTCTCCAAATCGGTGACTACCACTTAAAAATCCCATATGTTTGCTATCGACATGGGTGGTTGTGACATTGTGTTGGGTGCAGACTGGCTAAGAACTTTAGGTCCCATTCTCATGGATTTTAAGGCATTAACCATGCAATTCGACCAGGAAGTCCACCAATATAAATTCCAAGGCATCATTGTTGGTTCACTTGAGGTCATTAGTTCCCATCACATGGAAACGCTGCTCAAAAAAGGTCATTCTGGTGTCATTACCCAACTCCATGCCATTCAAGCAATAGAAACACCCTCGGTGTCGCACGACCTCCAAGTTCTCCTTTCTAAACATCAAATGGTATTTTCCACTCCCCAAGGCCTCCCTCCTTCCCGCAGTGTTCATGATCATTCCATTCCCCTTGTACCCGGAATCCTTCCTCCCAATATCCGTCCCTATTGCCACCCCTTCTCACAAAAAAACGAAATTGAGAAAATGGTCCAGGATCTCCTTAATGGAGGTGTTATCCACCCTAGTACAAGCCCTTACTCTTCTCCTGTAGTCCAGGTCCTGAAGAAAGAAGGTTCTTGGAGAATGTGTCCTGACTTCCGTGCCCTCAACAAACTGGCCATTAAAGACAAATTCCCCATTCCTGTCATTGATGACCTCCTGGATGAATTGAGTGGCGCAAAATTCTTTACTAAACTTGATCTTCGCTCGGGCTATCACCAGATACGTATGAAAGAGGCAGACATTCCCAAGACGACATTTCACACTCATGAGGGCCACTATGAGTTTTTGGTCATGCCCTTTGGCTTGTGTAGTGCCCCCTCCACCTTCCAAACCCTCATGAATCATGTCTTCTATCCCTTTCTCCGTCATTTTGTCTTAGTTTTCTTTGATGATATCCTCATCTATAGAAAAACCTAGACCGACCATCTTACTCATATGGATCAAGTTCTCCATCTCCTTTCCCAACACCAAATTTTCCTGAAATAGTCTAAATGTGCTTTTGGTGCCTCAGAAGTAGAATACTTGGGTCATCTGTTTGGCAAGGATGGCATCAGGGTGGATCCGAAAAAGATTGAAGCTATGCAAGATTGGTCGCACCCAAAGACTCTCAAAAGCTTGCGTGGATTTCTGGGCTTAACAGGGTATTATCGCAAGTTTGTTAAGAACTACAGAAAGATTACAACACCTCTCACTGCTCTCCTCAAAAAGAACTCTTTCACTTGGACTCCAGCCGTTGCTCAAGCTTTTCAAACCTTGAAGATGACCATGTGCACCACTCCGATTCTGGCCCTTCCTGATTTCACAAAGACCTTTGTGTTGGAATGTGAAACCTTAGGAAAATGAATCAACACTATCCTTATGCAAGAGGGTCGACCTTTGGCCTTCACCAACAAGCAACTGTCTGAAAGGAATTTGGGCAAACCCATTTATGAAAATGAAATGTTGGCTATTCTGCATGCCATTGAGTTGTGGCGCCCTTATCTCTTGGGGTAACGCTTCCAAATGAAGACTGACCATCAAAGCCTCAAGTACTTTCTAGAACAACGCATTTCCTCCTAGGAGCAACAAAAATGGGTGACTAAGCTCTTCGGTTATGATTATGAAATCATTTACAAGAAGGGTAAGGACAATGTAGTGGCGGATGCACTGTCTCGAAAATATGAAGAAGAAGGATCCCTTTTTTCTCTTTCCTTCATTGTACCCGATTGGCTCCAAGATGTGCGCCAGGAATGGCTTCAAGATCCTAAAAGTTCACATCTGATCCAGCAATTGCACACCAAGGCTCTGGCTCCCCCAAGGTACTCTTGGCTCCAGGATGAGCTTCGATACAAAGGCCATTTGTATTTAAGTAAACAATCAAAGCTTAAATCCATGGTACTTTCTGAGCTTCATGCTACACCCATAGCGGGGCACTCAAGGTTCACCAAAACATATGACAGAGTCAAACGTTCTTTTTTCTAGGATGGTATGAAACATGACATCCGTAATTTTGTAGTTGAATGTGAGGTGTGTCAACGCAACAAGGGAGAAACAGTCAAATCTCCGGGCACACTACAACCGCTTCCGATTCCACCGGCTATTTGGAAGGATATCTCTATGGACTTTATTACTGGCTTACCCAAATCAGGGAATAAATCAGTCATAATGGTGGTTTTGGATCGCCTTTCCAAGTATTCTCATTTCTGCGCTCTTCAACACCCATTTACTGCATCCACTGTGGCTCAACTTTTCATCGACCAGGTCTTCAAGATTCATGGCATGCCACACTCTATTGTTTTTTATCGTGACCCAACTTTCACAAGAAATTTTGGGCAAGAACTTTTTAAGCTCCAGGGCACCCAATTGCATCTCAGCACAACTTATCATCCCCAGACTGACGATCAAATGGAAGTTGTCAACAAGTGTTTGGAAACATATCTGAGGTGTTTTTCTTCTGAAAAAAAACACTAGTGGGCTCAATGGCTACCCTTAGCTGAATGGTGGTACAACACTTCCTACCATACAACTACTCGCATGACTCATTTTGAAGCGGTATATGGACAGAAGCCACCTTTAGTTCTCTCATACTTACCAAGTACCTCGAAGGTCCAGGATGTTGACCAAACACTTATAGTTCGATAGGATATTCTTCGTACCCTTAAAGAGAACTCGGTCATGGAAAAAAATCGCATGAAGAAACAAGCAGATCAAGGTCGCTCGGAACATCAATTTGCAGAAGGGGATCAGGTGTTTCTGCGACTGCAACCATACAAGCAAACTTTCCTCAAGGCCGAGCATTGTCAGAAGCTAGCACCCAAATTTTATGGTCCTTATACAGTTCTCAAGCGTGTGGGACAAGTCGCATATCAGTTAGCTCTGCCCAGTCAGTCGAAGCTACATCCAGTTTTCCATGTTTCATGCTTAAAGAAGGTGATTGGAACTCAGTGCCAAATTCAAACCAACCTTCCCGAGTTAGCTGAAGAAGGATCCATTTGGCTACAGCCAGAAGCAGTATTGGACCAGCGTGAGCATCGCCTGCGTCAGAGGACCATCAAGGAAGTGTTAGTCCAGTGGAAAGATACGAATCCACCAGATGTCACTTGGGAACCAGCTACCATTCTGCAGTAGTTTCCTCATCTCAAGCCTTGAGGACAAAGTTGTTTTTAAGGGGGCGGACATGTTAGGGTCCTAACCCGCACATAGGTAGATTAATATATTCAGATGTAATAAAGGTCAATAATAATAAGGCCTTTCAATAATATAGAATAAGGTGGATGTAAGAAGACCTAATAGAAGCTTCCGCTTCTAGAAGGATCTTCCTCTAGATGCTTCTCTTGATAGACAAATTTAGTATAAATAAGAGTCGAGGGTATGAAAACCCTAGCTTGGAGATTATTGTAATAGAGCGTTGCTTGATTGGAGGTTGCCCCCTCAAAGAGGCCTGTGAACATTGCTTTCTGAATCAAAGTGTTATTTATGTTGTTGTTCTTATATCATTTATGTGTTATTGTGGAGGTTATGCTGGATATATTACTGTTAATCTGCCATTTCTAGCATTTTATTTCTGTTCTGCATATTTATTATATCTGGTATCTTGCAAAGTGGAACTACAGGTTGAAAAGAAAAATCCTTCTTTTCTGTCTATGAAATCATATTTGGATACCCATTTGAGAGTTGTATACCACATTCTTGATTGCGGGCAAAGACGTGTAGTTCTCAGGACACTTTTTCTCAACTTCGGGTCACATTCCAAGCCCAAGTTTGGAACGAAGTGGAACTATGGGTTCAAAAGAAAAATCCTTCGTTTCCGCATATGAAATCATATTTGGATACCCATTTGAGAGTTTTACACCACAATCTTGATTGTGGGCGAAGAAGTGTAGTTCTCAGGTCGCTTTTTCTCAACTTTGGGTCATCTTCCAGCCCGGAGTTTGGAACGAAGTGGAACTACGGGTTGAAAACAAAAATCCTATGTTTCCGCGTATGAAATCATATTTGGATACCCATTTGAGAGTTGTACACCACAAACTTGATTACGGGCGAAGATGTGTAGATTGCAGGCCGTTTTTTCTCAACTTCGGGTCACGTTCCAGGCCTAAGTTTGGAACGAAGTGGAACTATGGGTTGAAAAGCAAAATCATTTGTTTCCGTGTATCAAATCATATTTGGATACCTATTTGAGAGTTGTACACCACAGTCTTGATTGCAGGCGAAGACATGTAGTTCTCGAGCCGCTTTTTCTCAACTTCGGGTCACATTCCAGGCCCAAATTTGGAACGAAGTGGAACTACGGGTTGAAAAGAAAAATATTTCGTTTCCAAATATGAAATCATATTTGGATACCCATTTGAGAGTTGTGCACCATAGTCTTGATTGTGAGCGAAGAAGTGTAGTTCTCAGGCCGCTTTTTATCAACTTCAATTCATATTATAGGCCCAAGTTTGGAACGAAGTGGAACTACGGGTTGAAAAGAAAAATCCTTTGTTTCCATGTGTGAAATCATATTTAGATACCCATTTGAGAGTTGTACACCACAGTCTTGATTGCGGGAGAAGATGTGTAGTTCTCGGGCCGCTTTTTCTCAACTTCGGGTCACGTTCCAGGCCCAAGTTTGGAACGAAGTGGAACTATGGGTTGAAAAGACAAATTCTTCGTTTCCAAATATGAAATCATATTTGGATACACATTTGAGAGTTTTACACCACAATCTTGATTGCGGGTGAAGACATGTAGTTCTGGGGCCGCGTTTTCTCAACTTCAGGTCACGTTCTAGGCCCAAGTTTGGAAAGAAGTGGAACTACGGGTTGAAAAGCAAAATCCTCCATTGCCAAATATGAAATCATATTCGGATACCCATTTGAGATTTTTACACCACAATCCTGATTGCGGTCGAAGACGTTTAGTTCTCGGGACGCTTTTTCTCAACTTAGGCTCACGTTCCAGGCCCAAGTTTGGAACGAAGTGGAACTACGGGTTGAAAATTAAAACCCTATGTTTCCGCATATGAAATCATATTTGGATACCCATTTGAGAGTTGTATACCACAGTCTTGATTGTGGGCGAAGACATGTAGTTCTCGGGATGCGTTTTCTCAACTTCGGGTCACGTTCCAGGCCCAATTTTGGAACGAAGTGGAACTACGGGTTGAAAAGAAAAATCCTTCGTTTCTGTGTATGAAATCATATTTGGATATCCGTTTGAGAGTTTTACACCACATTCTATCTTGCGGGCGAGGATGTGTAGTTCTCTGTCCGTTTTTTCTCAACTTCGGGACAAGCTCCAGACCCAAGTTTGGAATGAAGTGGAATTATGTGTAGAAAATAACAATCCTCCATTTTTGTGTATGAAATCGTATTTTGATACCCATTTGACAGTTGTACACCACAGTCTTGATTGTGGGTGAAAACGTGTAGTTCTTGGACCACATTTTCTCAATTTTGGATCACGTTTGAGGCCCAAGTTTGGAACGAAGTTGAACTACGGGTTGAAAATAAAAATCTTTCATTTCCGTGTATGAAATCATATTTGGATACCCATTTCAGAGTTGTACACCACAGTATTGATTGCGGTCGAAGACATGTAGTTCTCGGGACGATTTTTCTCAACTTCTAGGCCCAAGTTTGGAACGAAGTGGAACTACGTGTTGAAAAGAAAAAATATTTGTTTCTATGTATGAAATCATATTTGGATACCCATTTGAGAGTTGTACACCACAATCTTGATTACGGGCGAGGACGTGTAGTTCTTGAGCCGGTTTTTCTCAACTTCGGGTGACGTTCTAGGATCAAGTTTGGAACGAAGTGGAACTACAGGTTGAAAAGAAAAATCCTCTATTTCCGCGTATGAAATCATATTTGGATACCTATTTGAGAGTTGTACACCATAGTCTTGATTGCGGGGGAAGACGTGTAGTTCTCGGGCCGATTTTTCTCAACTTTGGGTCACGTTCCAGGCCCAAATTTGAAACGAAGTGGAACGACGGGTTGAAAAGAAAAATCCTTCGTTTCCACATATGAAATCATATTTGGATACCCATTTGAGAGTTGTACACCTCTATCATGATTGCAGGCGAAGACGTGTAGTTCTTAGGACGCTTTTTCTCAACTTCGGGTCACATTCCAGGCCCAAGTTTGGAACGAAGTGGAACTACGGGCTGAAAAGAAAAATTCTCTCTTTCTGCGTATGAAATCATATTTGGATACCCATTTGAGAGTTGTACACCACAATCTTGATTGCGGGCGAAGACGTGTAGTTCTCGGGCCGCTTTTTCTCAAGTTCGAGTCACGTTCCAGGCCCAAATTTGGAACGAAGTGGGACTACGGGTTGAAAAGAAAAATCCTTCGTTTCCGCATATGAAATCATATTTGGATACCCATTTGAGAGTTGTATACCACTATCATGATTGCGGGTGAAGACGTGCAGTTCTTAGGATGCTTTTTCTCAACTTCGGGTCACGTTCCAGGCCCAAGTTTGGAACAAAGTAAAACTACGGGTTCAAAATAAAAATCCTCTGTTTCCGTGTATGAAATCATATTTGGATACCCATTTGAGAGTTTTACACCACAATCTTGAATGTGGGCGAAGACGTGTAGTTCTCAGGCACTTTTTTTCAACTTTGGGTCACGTTCCAGGCCCAAGTTTGGAACGAAGTGGAACTACAGGTTGAAAAGAAAAATCCTTCATTTTCGCGAATATAATCATATTTGGATACCCATTTGAGAGTTGTACACCAAAGTCTTGATGTTGGCGAAGACATGTAGTTCTAGGGCCGTTTTTTCTCAATTTCGGGTAACGTTCCAGGCCCAAGTTTGGAACGAAGTGAAACTACGGTTTGAAAATCAAAATCCTCCATTTCCGCGTATGAAAACATATTTGGATACCCATTTGAGAGTTGTACACCACAATCCTGATTGCGGGCGAAGACGTGTAATTCTTGGGCCTAAGTTAAGAACGAAGTGGAACTACGTGTTGAAAAGCAGAATCCTCCATTTCCAAATATGAAATCATATTCAGATACCCATTTGAGATTTTTACACCGCAGTCTTGATTGCGGCCAAAGACGTGTAGTTCTCGAGACGTGTTTTCGCAACTTCGGGTCACGTTCCAGGCCGAAGTTTGGAACGAAGTTGAACTACGGGTTGAAAATAAAAATCTTTCGTTTCCACGTATGAAATCATATTTGGATACCCATTTCAGAGTTGTACACCACAGTATTGATTGCGGCCGAAAACATGTAGTTCTTGTGCCGCTTTTTCTCAACTTCAGGTCACATTCTAGGCCCAAGTTTGGAACGAAGTGGAACTACGGGTTGAAAAGAAAAATCCTTTGTTTCTGTGAATGAAATCATATTTGGATACCCATTTGAGAGTTGTACACCACAGTCCTGATTACGAGCGAGGACGTGTAGTTCTTGGGCCGTTTTTTCTCAACTTCGGGTGACGTTCTAGGCCCAAGTTTGGAACGAAGTGGAAGAGCAGGTTAAAAAGAGAAATCCTCTCTATCCGCGTATGAAATCATATTTGGATACATATTTGAAAGTTGTACACCACAATCTTGATTGGGGGCGAAGACGTGTAGTTCTCGGGCCGATTTTTCTCAACTTGGGGTCACGTTCCAGGCCCACATTTGGAACGAAGTGGAACTACGGGTTGAAAAGAAAAATCCTTTGTTTCCACATATGAAATCATATTTGGATACCCATTTGAGAGTTGTACACCACTATCATGATTGTGGGCGAAGACGTGTAGTGCTTAGGACGCTTTTTCTCAACTTCGGGTCACGTTCCAGGCCCAAGTTCGGAACGAAGTGGAACTATGGGTTGAAAAGAAAAATCATCTCTTTCTGCGTATGAAATCATATTCGGATACCTATTTGAGAGTTGTACACCACAGTCTTGATTGCGGGCGAAGACGTGTAGTTCTCGGGCCGTTTTTTCTCAGCTTCAGATCACGTTCCAGGCCCAAATTTGGAACGAAGTGGAACTACGGGTTGAAAAAAAAAATCATTTGTTTCTGCATATGAAATCATATTTGGATACCCATTTGAGATTTGTACACCACTATCATGATTGTGGGTGAAGACGTGTAGTTCTTAGGACGCTTTTTCTCAACTTCGGGTCACGTTCCAGGCCCAAGTTTGGAACGAAGTGGAACTACGGGTTGAAAATAAAAATCCTTTGTTTCCGTGTATGAAATCGAATTTGGACACCCATTTGAGAGTTTTACACCACAATCTTGAAAGCGGATGAAGACGTGTAGTTCTCAGGAACTTTTTCTCAACTTCGGGTCACGTTCCAGGCCCAAGTTTGGAACGAAGTGGAACTATGAGTTGAAAAGAAAAATCCTTCGTTTCTGCGAATATAATCATATTTGGATACCCGTTTGAGAGTTATACACCAAAGTCTTGATGCTGGCGAAGACGTGGAGTTCTCAGGCTGTTTTTTCTCAATTTCGGGTCACGTTCCAGGCCCAAGTTTGGAACGAAGTGAAACTATGGGTTGAAAATCAAAATCCTTCATTTCCGCGTATGAAAACATATTTGGATACCCATTTGAGAGTTGTACACGACAATCTTGATTGCGGGCGAAGACGTGTAGTTCTCGAGTCGTTTTTTCTCGACTTCGAGTCATGTTCCAGGCCAAAGTTTGGAACAAAGTGGAACTACGTGTTGAAAAGAAAAATCCTTTGTTTCGGCGTATGAAATCATACTTGGATACCCATTTGAGAGTTGTACACCACAGTCTTGATTACGGGTGAAGACGTATATTTCGGACGATGCTTTTTCTCAATTTCGGGTCACGTTCCAGGACCAAGTTTAGAACGAGGTCGAACTATGGGTTGAAAAGAAAAATACTTTGTTTCCATGTATGAAATCATATTTGGATACCAATTTGAGAGTTTACACCACAGTCTTGATTGCAGGCGAAGATGTGTAGTTCTCGGGTCGCTTTTTCTCAACTTCGGGTCACGTTCCAGGCCCAAATTTGGAACGAAGTGGAACTACGGGTTGAAAAGAAAAATCCTTTGTTTTTCGATAGGAAATCATATTTGGATACCCATTTGAGAGTTGTACACCATGGTCTTGATTGCGGGCGAAGATGTGTAGTTCTCAGGCCGCTTTTTCTCAACTTCGAGTCACGTTCCAGGCCCAAGTTGGAACAAAGTGGGATTATGGGTTGAAAAGCAAAATCCTTCATTTCCATGTATGAAATCATATTTGGATACCCATTTGAGTGTTGTACACTACAATCTTGACTGCAGGCGAAGACGTGTAGTTATCAGGCCGTTTTTTCTCAACTTTATGTCATGTTCCAGGTCAAAGTTGGAAACAAAGTGGAACTATGGGTTGAAAATAAAAATCCTTCATTTCCAAATATGAAATCATATTTGGATACCCAAATGAGAGTTGTACACCACAGTCTTGATTGCGGGTGAAGACGTGTAGTTCTAGGGCCGCGTGTTCTCAACTTCGGGTCATATTCTAGGCCCAAGTTTGGAACAAAGTGGAACTACGGGTTGAAAATAAAAATTCTCCATTTCCAAATATGATATCAGATTTCGATACCCATTTGAGAGTTGTACACCACAGTCTTGATTGCGGGCGAAGACGTGTAATTCGCGGGCCGTTTTTTCTCAACTTCGGGGCACGTTCCAGGCCCAAGTTGGAACGAAGTTGGATTACGGGTTGAAAAGAAAAATCCTTCGTTTCCGTGTATGAAATCATATTTGGATACCCATTTGAGAGTTGTACACTACAATCTTGATTGCAAGCGTAGACGTGTAGTTCTCAGGGCGCTTTTTCTCAACTTCGGGTTACGTTTCAGGTCCAAGTTGGAAACGAACTGGAACTACAGGTTGAAAAGAAAAATCCTCCATTTCCAAATATGAAATCATATTTGGATACCCAAATGAGAGTTGTACACTGCAGTCTTGATTGCGGGCAAAGACTTGTAGTTCTAGGGCTACGTGTTCTCAACTTCGAGTCATATTCTAGGCCCAAGTTTGGAACGAAGTGCAAGTACAGGTTAAAAAGAAAAATCCTCCATTTCCAAATAAGATATCATATTTGGATACCCATTTGAGAGTTGTACACCATAGTCTTGATTGCGGGCGAAGACGAGTAGTTTCGGGACCGCGTTTTCTCAACTTCGGGTCATATTCTAGGCCTAGGTTTGGAACAAAGTGGAACTACGGGTTGAAAAGAAAAATCCTCCATTTCCAAATATGAAATCATATTTGGATACCCATTTGAGAATTGTACACCACAGTCTTGATTGCGAGCGAAGACGTGTAGTTCTCAGTCTGCTTTTTCCCAACTTCGAGTCATATTCTAGGCCCAAGTTTGGAACGAAGTGGAGCTACGGGTTGAAAAGAAAAATCCTCCATTTCCAAATATGAAATCACATTTGGATACCCATTTTAGAGTTGTACACCACAGTATTGATTGTGGGCGAAGACGTGCAGTTCTCAAGCTGCTTTTTCTCAACTTCGGGTCACGTTCCAAGCCCAAGTTAGAACGAAGTGGGACTATGGGTCTTCATTGCGAGCGAAGACGTGTAGTTCTTGGGCCGCGTTTTCTCAACTTCGGGTCATATTCTACGCCCAAGTTTGAAACGAAGTGGAACTATGGGTTGAAAATAAAAATTCTCCATTTCCAAATATGAAATCATATTTGATACCCATTTGAGAGTTGTACACGTCGTCTTCATTGCGACCGAACACGTGTAGTTCTTTGGCTGCATTTTCTTAACTTCCGAACATATTCTAGGCCCAAGTTTGAAATGAAGTGGAACTATGGGTTGAAAAGCAAAATTCTTCATTTCCAAATATGAAATCATATTTGGATACCCATTTCAGAGTTGTACACGTGGTCTTCATTGTGAGTGAAGACGTGTAGTTCTTGGGCTGCTTTTTCTCAACTTCAGATCATATTCTACGCCCAAGTTTGAAACAATGTGGAACTATGGGTTGAAAAGAAAAAATCTTCATTTCCAGATATGAAATCATATTTGGATACCCATTTGAGAGTTGTACACGCAGTCTTGATTGCGAGGGGAGATGTGTAGTTCTTGGGCCGTTTTTTCTCAACTTTGGGTCATATTCTAGGCCCAAGTTTGGAACAAAGTGGAACTATGGGTTCAAAAGAAAAATTCTTCATTTCTGAATATGGAATCATATTTGGATACCCATTTGAGAGTTGTACATGTGGTTTTGATTGCGAGCGAAAACGTGTAGTTCTTGGGCCACGTTTTCTCATCTTCGGGTCATATTCTATGCCCAAGTTTGAAACGAAGTGGAACTATGGGTTGAAAACCAAAATTCTCCATTTCCAAATATGAAATCATATTTGATACCGATTTGAGATTTGTACACGAGGTCTTCATTGCGAGCGTAGGCATGTAGTTCTTGGGCCCCGTTGTCTCAACTTCGGGGCATATTCTAGGCCCAAGTTTGAAACAAGGTGGAACTATGGGTTGAAAAGAAAAATTCTTCTTTTCCAAATATGAAAACATATTTGGATACCCATTTGAGAGTTGTACACGTGGTCTTCATTGCGAGTGAAGATGTATAGTTCTTGGGCCGTTTTTTCTCAACTTCGTGTCATATTCTACACCCAAGTTTGAAACAAAGTGAAACTATGGGTTGAAAAGTAAAATTCATCGTTTCCAAATATGAAATCATATTTGGATACCCATTTGATAGTTGTACATGTGGTCTTGATTGCGAGGGAAGACGTGTAGTTCTCAAGCCGTTTTTTCTTAACTTCGGGTCATATTCTAGTCCGAGGTTTGGAACGAAGTGGAACTATGGGTTGAAAAGAAAAATTATTCATTTCTAAATATGAAATCATTTTTGGATACCCATTTGAGAGTTGTACATGTGGCCTTGATTGAGAGCGAATACGTGTAGTTCTTGGGCCATTTTTTCTCAACTTCAAGACATATTCTAGGTCCAAGTTTGAAACAAAGTGGAACTATGGGTTCAAAAGCAAAATTCTCCATTTCCAAATATGAAATCATATTTGGATATCCATTTGAGAGTTGTACTCATGGTCTTGATTGTGAGAGAAGACGTGTATTTCTTGGGCCGCTTTTTCTCAACTTCAGGACATAGTCTACGCCCAAGTTTGAAACGAAGTGGAACTATGGGCTGAAAAGAAAAATTCTCCATTTCCAAATATTAAGTTATATTTGGATACACATTTGAGATTTGTACACGTGGTCTTGATTTCGAGCGAAAACATGTAGTTCGTTGGCCTCTTTTTCTCAACTTCGAGACATATTCTAGGCCCATGTTTGAAACGAAGTGGAACTATGGGATGAAAACCAAGATTCTTCATTTCCAAACTTGAAATCATATTTGGATACCCATTTGAGAGTTGTACATGTGGTCTTGATTGAGAGCGAAGACGTGTAGTTCTGGGGCCGCTTTTTCTCAACTTTGGGACATATTGTAGGCCCATGTTTGAAACAAAGTGGAACTATTGGTTGAAAAGCAAGATTCTTCATTTCCAAATATGAAATCATATTTGGATACCCATTTGAGAGTTGTACACGTGGTCTTGATTGCGAGCGAATACGTGTAGTTCTTGGGCTGCTTTTTCTCAACTTCGGGACATATTCTAGGCCCATGTTTGAAACGAAGTGGAACTATGGGTTGAAAAGAAACATTCTTCATTTCCAAATATTTAATCATATTTGGATACCACTCTGAGAGTTGTACACGTGCTCTTCATTGCGAGCGAAGACGTGTAGTTCCTGGGCCACTTTTTCTCAACTTCAGGTCATATTCCAGACCCAAGTTTGAAACGAAGTGGAACTATGGGTTGAAAAGCAAAATTATTCATTTTCAAATATGAAATCATATCTGGATACCCATTTGAGAGTTGTACACGTGGTCTTCATTGCGAGCGAAGACGTGTAGTTCTTGGGCCGTTTTTTCTCAACTTCGGGTCATATTCTAGGCCCATGTTTGAAATGAAGTGGAACTATGGGTTGAAAAGAAAAAATCTTCATTTCCAAATATGAAATCATATCTGGATACCCATTTGAGAGTTGTACATGTGGTCTTGATTGCGAGCCAAGACGTGTAGTTCTTGGGCCGTTTTTTTTCAACTTTGGGACATATTCTAGGCCCATGTTTTAAACGAAATGGAAGTATGGGTTGAAAAACAATATTCTTCATTTCCAAATATGAGATCATATCTGGATACCCATTTCAGAGTTGTACACGTGGTCTTGATTGTGAGCGAAGACGTTTAGTTCTTCGGTCGCTTTTTCTCAACTTCGGGACATGTTCTAGGCCCATGTTTGAAACGAAGTGGAAGTATGGGTTGAAAAGAAAAGTTTTTCATTTCCAAATATGAAATCATATCTGGATACCCATTTGAGAGTTGTACACGTGGTCTTGATTGCGAGCGAAGACGTTTAATTATTGGAACGCTTTTTTTCAACTTCGGGACATATTCTAGGCCCATGTTTGAAACGAAGTGGAAGTATGGGTTGAAAAGCAATATTCTTCATTTCCAAATATGAAATAATATATGGATACCCATTTGAGAGTTGTACACGTGGTCTTGACTGCGATCGAAGACGTGTAGTTATTGGGCCACTTTTTCTCAACTTCGGGACATATTCTAGGCCCATGTTTGAAACGAAGTGGAAGTATGGGTTGAAAAGCAAAATTCTTCATTTCCAAATATGAAATCATATCTGGATACCCATTTGAGAGTTGTTCACGTGGTATTGATTGCAAGTGAAGACGTGTAATTCTTGGGCCGCTTTTTCTCAACTTTGGGACATATTCTAGGCCCATGTTTGAGGATAAGTGGAAGTATGGGTTGAAAAGAAAAAATCTTCATTTCCAAATATGAAATCATATATGGATACCCATTTGAGATTCTTACATGTGGTCTTGATTGCGAGCGAAGATGTGTAGTTCTTGGGATTCGTTTTCTCAACTTCGGGACATAGTCTAGGCCCATGTTTGAAACGAAGTGGAGGTATGGATTGAAAATCAAAATTCTTCATTTCCAAATATGAAATCATATCTATATACCCATTTGAGAGTTTTACACGTGGTCTTGATTGCGAGCGAAGACGTTTAGTTCTAGGGATTCTTTTTTTCAACTTCGGGACATATTCTAGGCCCATGTTTGAAATGAAGTGGAACTATGGGTTGAAAATAAAAATTCTTCATTTCGAAATATGAAATCATATTTGGATAGCCATTTGAGAGTTGTACATGTGGTCTTGATTGCGATTGAAGACCTGTAGTTCTTGGGCCGTTTTTTCTAAACTTCGGTACATATTCTAGGCCCATGTTTGAAATGAAGTGGAACTATGGGTTGAAAAGAAAAATTATTCATTTCCAAATATGAAAACATATTTGGATACCCATTTGAGAGTTCTACATGTCGTCTTGATTGCAAGTGAAGACGTGTAGTTCTTGGGCCGCTTTTTCTCAACTTCGGGACATATTCTAGGCCCATGTTTGAAACGAAGTGGAACTATGGGTTGAAAAGCAAAATTCTTCATTTCCAAATATGAAATGATCACAAACTGGCACAATAGAGGCGTTCATCATGGAGTTTCAGTGGGTAGCCATGGTAGTGATAGATATATCAGAGCCCAAGATGATCATGCTATTCACAGAGGGACTCACAGAGCCCTTGAGAGGATGGGTGAAGGCATACAGGCCTCCTACCTTGCAGGATGCCATCCTTCGCACTCAATATTTGGAAGACTCGGTGCCAAAGACTAAAATATTTTCCAAACCATTCATGCCCCAGAAGGATCGAGATAGGAATCCATTCCAGAGCTTACAAGCTTATGAGCTTATGAGCAAAATCCTTCATTTCCGTGTAAGAAATCATATTTGGATACCCATTTGAGACTTGTACACCACAGTCTATATTGCGGGCGAGGACATGTAGTTCTCAGGACACTTTTTCTCAACTTTGGGTCATGTTCCAGACCCAAGTTTGGAATGAAGTGGAACTACGTGTAGAAAATAACAATCCTCTGTTTCCATGTATGAAATCGTATTTGGATATCCATTTGATAGTTGTACACCACAGTCTTGAATGTGGGCGAAAACGTGTAGTTCTCGGGGCGCATTTTCTCAATTTCAGATCACGTTCGAGGCCCAAGTTTGGAACGAAGTTGAACTATAGGTTGAAAATAAAAATCTTTCATTTCTGCATATGAAATCATATTTGGATACCCATTCGAGAGTTGTACACCACAGTATTGATTGCGACCGAAGACATGTAGTTCTCGGGCCGCTTTTTCTCAACTTCAGGTCACATTCTAGGCCCAAGTTTGGAAAGAAGTGGAACTACGGGTTGAAAAGAAAAATCCTTTGTTTATGTGTATGAAATCATATTTGGATACCCATTTGAGAGTTGTACACCATAGTCTTGATTACGGGCAAGGATGTGTAGTTTTTGGGCCACTTGTTCTCAACTTCGGGTGACGTTCTAGGCCCAAGTTTGGAACGAAGTGGAGCTACGTGTTGAAAAGAAAAATCCTCACTTTCCGCGTATGAAATCATATTTGGATGCCTATTTGAGAGTTGTACACCACAGTCTTGATTGCGGGCGAAGACGTGTAGTTCTCAGGCCGCTTTTTCTCAACTTCGGGTCACGTTCCAGGCCCAAATTTGGAACGAAGTGGAACTACGGGTTGAAAAGAAAAATCCTTCGTTTCTGCATATGAAATCATATTTGGATACGCATTTGAGAGTTGTACACCACTATCATGATTGCGGGCGAAGAAGTGTAGTTCTTAGGACGCTTTTTCTACACTTTGGGTCACGTTCCAGGCCCAAGTTTGGAACGAAGTGGAACAACGGGTTGAAAAGCAAAATCCTGTCTTTCTGCGTATGAAATCATATTTGGATACCTATTTGAGAGTTGTACACCACAGTCTTGATTGCGGGTGAAGACGTGTAGTTCTCGGGCCGCGTTTTCTCAACTTCGGGTCACATTCTAGGCCCAAATTTCGAACGAAGTGGAACTACGGGTTGAAAAGAAAAATCTTTCGTTTCCAAATATGAAATCATATTTGGATACCCATTTAAGAGTTGTGCACCACAGTCTTGATTGTGAGCGAAGACGTGTAGTTCTCAGGCCGCTTTTTCTCAACTTCGAGTCATATTCTAGGCCCAAGTTTAGAATGAAGTGGAACTACGGGTTGAAAAGAAAAATCCTTTGTTTCCGTTTATGAAATCATATTTGGATACCCATTAGAGAGTTGTACACCACAGTCTTGATTGCGGGAGAAGATGTGTAGTTCTAGGGCCATTTTTTCTCAACTTCAGGTCACGTTCCAGGCCCAAGTTTAGAACGAAGTGGAACTATGGGTTGAAAATAAAAATCCTTCGATTCCAAATATGAAATCATATTTGGATACCCATTTGAGATTTTTACACCACAATCTTGATTGTGGGTGAAGATGTGTAGTTCTGGGGCCGTGTTTTCCCAACTTTGGGTCACGTTCTAGGCCCAAGTTTGGAAAGAAGTGGAACTAAGGGTTGAAAAGCAAAATCCTCCATTGCCAAATATGAAATCATATTCGGATACCCATATGAGATTTTTACACCACAATCCTGATTGTGGCCAAAGACGTTTAGTTCTCGGGACACTTTTTCTCAACTTCGGGTCACGTTCTAGGCCCAAGTTTGGAACAAAGTGGAACTACGGGTTCAAAAGAAAAATCCTTTGTTTCCACGTATGAAATCATATTTGGATACCCATTTGAGAGCTATATACAATAGTCTTGATTGCGGGTGAAGACATGTAGCTCTCGGGACGCGTTTTCTCAACTTCGGGTCACATTCCAGGCCCAATTTTGAAACGAAGTGGAACTACGGGTTGAAAAGCAAAATCCTTCATTTCCGCATATGAAATCATATTTGGATACCCATTTGAGATTTTTACACCACAGTCTATATTGCGGGCGAGGACGTGTAGTTCTCGGGCCACTTTTTCTCAAATTCGGGTCATGTTTCAGACCCAAGTTTGGAATGACGTGGAACTACGTGTAGAAAAGAACAATCCTCCGTTTCAATGTATGAAATCGTATTTGGATACCCATTTGACGGTTGTACACCACAGTCTTGATTGTGGGAGAAAACGTGTAGTTCTCAGGACGCATTTTCTCAATTTTGGATCACGTTCGAGGCCCAAGTTTGGAACGAAGTTGAACTATGGGTTGAAAATAAAAATCTTTCATTTCCACGTATGAAATCATATTTGGATACCCATTTGAGAGTTGTACACCATAGTATTGATTGCAGCTGAAGACATGTAGTTCTCGGGCCGTTTTTTCTCAAATTCAGGTTGAAAAGAAAAATCCTTCGTTTCCACATATGAAATCATATTTGGATACCCACTTGAGAGTTGTACACCACTATCATGATTGCGAGCGAAGACGTGTAGTTCTTAGGATGCTTTTTCTCAACTTCGTGTCACATTCCAGGCCCAAGTTTGGAATGAAGTGGAACTACGGGTTGAAAAGAAAAATCCTCTCTTTCCGCATATGAAACCATATTTGGATACCCATTTGAGAGTTGTACACCACTATCCAGGCCCAAGTTTGGCACGAAGTGGAACTACGGGGTGAAAAGAAAAATCCTCTCTTTTCGCGTATGAAATCATATTTGGATACCTATTTGAGAGTTGTACACCACAGTCTTGATTGCGGGCGAAGACGTGTAGTTCTCGAGCCGCTTTTTCTCAACTTCGGGTCACGTTCCATGCCCAAATTTGGAACGAAGTGGAAAAACGGGTTGAAAAGAAAAATCCTTCGTTTCTGCATATGAAATCATATTTTGATACCCATTAGAGAGTTGTACACCACTATCAGGATTGCGGGCGAAGACGTGTAGTTCTTAGGACGCTTTTTCTCAACTTCAGGTAACGTTCCAGGCCCAAGTTTGGAATGAAGTGGAACTACGGGTTGAAAATAAAAATCCTCCGTTTCCGTGTATGAAATCATATTTGGATACCCATTTGAAAGTTTTACACCACAATTTTAAATGCGCGTGAAGATGTGTAGTTCTCAGGCACTTCTTCTCAACTTCAAGCACATCCAAGCCCAAGTTTGGAACGAAGTGGAACTACGGGTTGAAAAGCAAAATCCTTTGTTTTCATGAATATAATCATATTTGGATACCCATTTGAGAGTTGTACACCAAAGTCTTGATGTTGGCGAAGACGTGTAGCTCTCGGGCCGCTTTTTCTCAATTTCGGGTCACGTTCCCGGCCCAAGTTTGGAACGAAGTGAAACTACAGGTCGGAAATCAAAATCCTCCATTTCCGCATATGAAATCATATTTGGATACCCATTTGAGAGTTGTACACCACAATCCTGATTGCGGGCGAAGACGTGTAGTTCTCGAGCCGCTTTTTCTCAACTTCAGGTCACGTTCCAGGCTCAAGTTTGGAACGAAGTGGAACTACGGGTTGAAAAGAAAAATCCTTCGTTTCCGCGTACGAAATCATATGTCAACTTCGGGTCACGTTGAGAAGATGTGTAGTTCTTGTGCCACTTTTACTCAACTTCGGGTCACGTTCCAGGCCCAAGTTTGGAACGAAGTGGAACTACGGGTTGAAAAGCAAAATCCTTCATTTCCAAATATGAAATCATATTCGGATACCCATTTGAGATTTTTACACCACAGTCTTGATTGCGGCCAAAGACGTGTTGTTCTCGGGACGCGTTTTCGCAACTTCGGGTCACGTTCCAGGCCCAAGTTTGGAACGAAGTGGAACTATGGGTTGAAAAGAAAAATCCTCTGTTTCTCTATATGAAATCATATTTGGATACCCATTTGAGAGTTATATAGCACAGTCTTGATTGCTGGCAAAAACGTGTAGTTCTTAGGACGTTATTTCTCAAATTCGGGTCACTTTCCAAGCCCAAGTTTGGTACGAAGTGGGATTACGGGTTGAAAAGCAAAATCCTTCGTTTCCACGTATGAAATCATATTTGGATACCCATTTTAGAGTTGTACACTACAATCTTGACTGCAGGTGAAGATGTGTAGTTACCGGGCTGTTTTTTCTCAACTTCAAGTCACGTTCCAGGTCCAAGTTGGAAACAAAGTGGAACTATGGGTTGAAAATAAAAATCCTCCATATCCAAATATGAAATCATATTTGGATACATAAATGAGAGTTGTACACCACAGTCTTGATTGCGGGCAAAGACGTGTAGTTCTAGGGCCGCGTGATCTCAACTTCAGGTCATATTCTAGGCCCAAGTTTGGAACGAAGTGGAACTACGGGTTGAAAAGAAAAATCCTCCATTTCCAAATATGATATCAGATTTCTATACCCATTTGAGAGTTGTACACCACAGTCTTGATTGCAGGTGAAGACATGTAGCTCCGGGACCGCATTTTCTCAACTTCGGGTCATATTCTAGGCCCAAGTTTGAAACGAAGTGGAACTACAGGTTGAAAAGAAAAATCCTCCATTTCCAAATATGAAATCATATTTGGATACCCATTTAAGAGTTGTACACCACAGTCTTGATTGCGAGCGAAGACGTGTAGTTCTCAGGCTGCTTTTCCTCAACTTCGAGTCATATTCTGGGCCGAAGTTTGGAAGGAAGTGGAACTAGGGGTTGAAAAGAAAAATCCTTCGTTTCCGCGTATGAAATCATATTTGGATACCCATTTGAGAGTTTTACACCACAGTCTTGATTGTGGGGGAAGAAGTTTAGTTCTCGGGTCGCTTTTTCTCAACTTCAGGTCATATTCCAGGCCCAAGTTGGGAACGAAGTGGAACTACGGGTTGAAAAGAAAAATTCAACCCGTAATCCCATGTTTGAAACAAAGGGGAACTATGGGTTGAAAACCAAGATTCTTCATTTCCGAATATGAAATCATACTTTGATACCCATTTGAGAGTTGTACACGTGGTCTTCATTGCAAGCGAAGACGTGTATTTCTTGTGTCTCGTTTTCTCAACTTCAGGTCATATTCTACGCCCAAGTTTGAAACGAAGTGGAACTATAGGTTGAAAAGAAAAAATCTCTATTTCCAAATATGAAATCATATTTGATACCCATTTGAGAGTTGTACACGTGGTCTTCATTGCGGCCGAACACGTGTAGTTCTTTGGCCGCATTTTCTCAACTTCAGGACATATTCTAGGCCCAAGTTTGAAATGAAGTGGAACTATGGGTTGAAAAGAAAAATTCTTCATTTCCAAATATGAAATAATTTTGGGATACCCATTTGAGAGTTGTACACGTGGTCTTCATTGCAAGCGAAGACGTGTAGTTCTTGGGCTGTTTTTTCTCAACTTCTGATCATATTCTATGCCCAAGTTTGAAACAAAGTTGAACTATGGGTTGAAAAGAAAATTTATTCATTTCCAGATATGAAATCATATTTGGATACCCATTTGAGAGTTGTACACGTGGTCTTTATTGCGAGGGAAGACGTGTAGTTCTTGGGCCACTTTTTCTCAACTTCGGGTCATATTCTAGGCCCAAGTTTGGAACAAAGTGGAACTATGGGTTGAAAAGAAAAATTATTCATTTCTGAATATGGAATCATATTTCGATACCCATTTGAGAGTTGTACATGTGGTCTTGATTGCGACTGAAGACGTGTAGTTCTTGGGCCGTGTTTTCTCATCTTCGTGTCATATTCTACGCCTAAGTTTGAAACGAAGTGGAAATATGGGTTGAAAAAACCAAAATTCTCCATTTCCAAATACGGAATCATATTTGATACCCATTTGAGAGTTGTACATGTGGTCTTCATGGAGAGGGAAGGCGTGTAGTTCTTGGGCCACGTTTTCTCAACTTCAGGACACATTCTAGGCCCAAGTTTGAAACAAAGTGGAATTATGGGTTGAAATGAAAAATTCTTCATTTCCGAATATGAAAACATATTTGGATACCCATTTGAGAGTTGTACACATGGTCTTCATTGCGAGCAAAGACATGTAGTTCTTGGGACGCTTTTGGATACCCATTTGAGAGTTGTACACCACAATCTTGATTGCGAGCGAAAACGTGTAGTTTTTGGGCCGCTTTTTCTCGACTTCCGATCATGTTCCAGGCTCAAGTTTCCGCGAATATAATCATATTTGGATACTCATTTGAGAGTTGTACACTAAAGTCTTGATGCTGGCGAAGACGTGTAGTTCTTGGGCAGCTTTTTCTCAATTTCGGATCACGTTCCAGGCCCAAGTTTGGAACAAAGTGAAACTACGGGTTGAAAATCAAAATCCTCCATTTCCGCGTATGAAATCATATTTGGATACCCATTTGAGAGTTGTAGACCACAATTTTGATTGCGGGCGAAGACGTGTAGTTCTCGGGCCGCTTTTTCTCAACTTCAGGTCATGTTCCAAGCTCAAGTTTGGAATGAAGTGGAACTATGGGTTGAAAAGAAAAATCCTTCGTTTCCGTGTATGAAATCATATTTGGATACCCATTTCAGAGTTGTACACCACAGTCTTGATTAGCGGAGAAGATGTGTAGTTCTCGTGACGCTTTATCTGAACTTCGGGTCACATTCCAGGCCCAAGTTTGCAACGAAGTGGAACTATGAGTTGAAAAGCAAAATCCTCCATTTCCAAATATGAAATAATATTCGGATACCCATTTGAGATTTTTACACCACAGTCTTGATTGCGGCCAAAGACGTGTAGTTCTTGGGATGCGTTTTCGCAACTTCGGGTCACGTTCCAAGCCCAAGTTTGGAACGAAGTGGAACTATGGGTTGAAAAGAAAAATCCTCTGTTTCCGTATATGAAATCATATTTGGATACCCATTTGAGAGTTGTATACCACAGTCTTGATTGCGAGCGAAGACGTGTAGTTCTCGTGATGCGTTTTCTCAAATTTGGGTCACGTTCCAAGCCCAAGTTTGGAACGAAGTGGGATTACGGGTTGAAAAGAAAAATCCTGCGTTTCCACGTAAGAAATCATATTTGGATACCCATTTGAGAGTTGTACACTACAATCTTGACTCCAGGTGAAGACGGGTAGTTATCGGGCTGTTTTTTCACAACTTCAGGTCACGTTCCAGGTCCAAGTTGGAAACAAAGTGGAACTATGGGTTGAAAATAAAAATCCTCCATTTCCAAATATGAAATCATATTTGGATACCCAAATGAGAGTTGTACACCAAAGTATTGATTACGGGGGAAGACGTGTAGTTCTAGGGCCACGTGTTCTCAACTTTGGGTCATATTCTAGGCCCAAGTTTGGAACGAAGTGGAACTATGGGTTGAAAAGAAAAATCCTCCATTTCCAAATATGATATCATATTTCGATACCCATTTGAGAGTTGTGCACCTGATCCGTAGGATCTTTTAATGACTATGGTTGAGTTTAATTTTGCATGCATTAATTAACCATTTGAGAAAACTTAGTGAAGATTGAGGAAAGAAAAGGAATTATAACAGCCATATACATATGTGCAGATCTGAAATGCAATAAAAGACAACAAACCATAACACGTAGATTGATAACGGAGTTCGACACAACTTTGCCTACGTCTCCGAGCCTTTTTCTCTGGGGGGAGGCTCCTTTATTTCTGTTCAAGAACTAAAAAATACATCGTTGCAATGTCAAATGGCTACAAGACTGATCTGGTCATGTTCGTCCAGATCTCAAGAACCATGCAAAGAAAACGACATGCAAAACGGACGTCCAAAGCTCTCAGAAATGATCCAACAACGTCTCCTCCTCAAAAGCTTCTCTGCATCAAAATGGCTTTTGGCTTGGTTTCCCTTCAGTATAAATATGTTCTGAATGCTCCAATGGCTTCAGAGCGTCCAAAAACCCTTGTCTGGGCTCTTTCGGCACCTCAATCGGTCAAAAAATGAAAAAGTTAGGACTCCTGGAAGTCTCCCTCTTCAAGCTTGTTGTCTCTGCATCTACAAAACGCACCCTTGTCCATTGAACCTGACTCACACGCAATAAGTAGCATGAAAACCCAACACTGGGTGCAACTGTGCCAACGGTGCAAACCGTAGAATGGTTAAGGGCACGACAGCCCCTAACCGCCTAGCACCTGGGCGTATGAGGGTCATGTGACCGTTCGCGTTAGCAAAAAGGCTTAAACGGTTACAACGGTTTAAATTCCCCCCCGCGCTCCTGTTAGGGTCACATGGCACACAGGTATATGACCAAGGGCTATGTTAAAACCCCGCCCGCCAACCGTTACAACCACATACACTCCGTTATAACCGCGCGCATATATATAATATGGTCATATGTGTTATAGCAAAACCACGGGCCATAAACCAAAAACCACGCGCTTTTACATTGTGGTTATATATATAAACTGGAACTGGGCTCCGTATTCAACACCAATTCCCGCGCAAACAAATATGGCATGGCCATATGTATAACACAATGAAACCTTGGGTCGGGGCTAAGCCCTGGCCCGACCCCCCGTCGAATCAAAGGTTAAATCAATTCAAATATTTTACAATACACATAGCTATCAAGAAACAACGTGTGGCGTGATGGTTGGTCGGACTTTGTTAAAGCATAGCTGCTATGGGAGGTCTGAGGGTCAAACCCCACGGACTCCAATAAACTTTTACAAACCAAAAAGCAAATAAAGGGGGTGCCACGTGGCAACCCATGACTGGGCCACGTGGCACCATAACATTTGCCAAGAAATTGCCACGTGTCGTCAACTGATTCGACCAACTACCAGCCAATCAAACTGCCACATAACTTTTGCCACATCATCGTACAGATTCTGCCACATCACCTGTACGACCTCTGCCACGTCAGCCTGCACGGACTGCCCAGTTAGCGTCCTTTTTTTTGCTTGTTTGACGATTCGAACAAATCGCGATATCTCTCGCTCCCAACGTCCGTTTGACAAAGTAAATATACCGCTGGAATCAGGAAGACGAGATGAACGCAATGGCACTGGTTTCGTCGCATTCCGAGCACTTTCCTTTTTGAGCATTTTTCAAGCCCTATCAGGCTTCTGGATCCGATTCGGATCACACCTCCCCACAATAAGACCTTTTGGTCCCCAAAAGGTTACTGACCAGTCAACAAGCTCGGGATAGGCCACCCGGCTTGCTCTCTGTCTCTGAACTCTGTCCTGTGCACCTGTCTCATCAAGATCAACTGTAACACAATCATGACAACTGACAGTATATTGTTAGCCATTTGAACCCTGTTACATCTCACTGAAGCCACTATCATGCATGTAGAAAACATTGCTAATGACAGTATCAAAAAGATGACTGCAAATGAGCTGATATACTTTAGATATCTGCACGACATGAGCTTATCTTGAAGCAACTTATGATTGTTTTTCCATTCAACAACCATATTTTGTTCTTGCTTAAGATCAATTACTTCATTTGAAACAATTATTCGTGTGTTGCATGCTTGCACTGTATTCGTTAATTGTTCCATTGTTTGAAGTGTTTTATTTGTTTTAACACGATGAGCATGAACCACATAATCATGACCTGCTTTAGTGAATTGATATTGATTCTTTGTCCTGTAGAAAATTGCCTTACGATCAAATAAGTATGGACTACCTAAAATCATTCCACATTCTCTTAACGACAAAACATCACAAGTTACTTCGTCCACATACTTAGATGAAATTGCAAATTTGATTGTGCACTGTTTTGTTATGTCTGAAACAAAGTGGAACTATGGGTTGAAAAGAAAAAATCTCTATTTCCAAATATGAAATCATATTTCCATATATGAAATCATTGCGACCGAACACATGTAGTTCTTCGACCACATTTTCTCAACTTCAGGACATATTCTAGGCCCAAGTTTGAAAAGAAGTGGAACTATGGGTTGAAAAGAAAAATTCTTCATTTCCAAATGTGAAATCGTTTTTGGATACCCATTTGAGAATTGTACACATGGTCTTCATTACAAGCGAAGACGTGTAGTCCTTGGGCTGCTTTTTCTCAACTTCTGATCATATTCTATGCCCAAGTTTGAAACACAGTTGAACTATGGGTTGAAAAGAAAAATTCTTCATTTCCAGATATGAAATCATATTTGGATACCCATTTGAGAGTTGTACACGTGGTCTTGATTGTGAGCGAATACATGTAGTTCCTGGGCTGCTTTTTCTCAACTTCGGGTCATATTCTAGGCCCAACTTTGGAACAAAGTGGAACTATGGGTTGAAAAGAAAAATTATTCATTTTCGAATATGGAATCATATTTGGATACCCATTTGAGAGTTGTACATGTGGTCTTGATTGCGAGTGAAGAAGTGTAGTTCTTGGGCCACATTTTCTCATCTTCGTGTCATATTCTACGCCTAAGTTTGAAACGAGGTGGAACTATGGGTTGAAAACCAAAATTATCCATTTCCAAATATGAAATCATATTTGATACCCATTTGAGAGTTGTACACGTGGTCTTCATTGAGAGGGAAGGCGTGTACTTCTTGGGCCATGTTTTTTCAACTTCGGGACATATTCTAGGCCCAAGTTTGAAACAAGGTGGAACTATGAGTTGAAAAGAAAAATTCTTCATTTTCGAATATGTAAACATATTTGGATACCCATTTGAGAGTTGTACACGTGGTCTTCATTGCGAGCGAAGACGTGTAGTTCTTGGGCCGCTTTTTCTCAACTTTGTGTCATATTCTACGCCCAAGTTTGAAACGAAGTGGAACTATGGGTTGAAAAGCAAAATTCTTCGTTTCCAAATATGAAATCATATTTGGATACCCATTTGAGAGTTGTACACGTCATCTTGATTGCGAGCGAAGACGTGTATTTATTGGGCCACTTTTTCTTAACTTCGGGTCATACTCTTGGCCCATGTTTGGAACGAAGTGGAACTATGGGTTGAAAAGAAAAATTATTCACTTCCAAATATGAAATCATATTTGAATACTCATTTGAGAGTAGTACACGTGGTCTTGATTGAGATCGAATAGGTGTAGTTCTTGGGCTGCTTTTACTCAACTTCGGGTCATATTCTAGGCCCAAGTTTGGAACAAAGTGGAACTATGGGTTGAAAACAAAAATTCTTCATTTCCGACTATGGAATCATATTTGGATACCCATTTGAGAGTTGTACATGTGGTCTTGATTGCGAGCGAAGACGTGTGGTTCTTGGGCCATGTTTTCTCATCTTAGGGTCATATTCTACGCCCAAGTTTGAAACGAAGTGGAACTATGGGTTAAAAACCAAAATTTTGCATTTCCAAATATGAAATCATATTTGATACCCATTTGAGAGTTGTACACGTGGTCTTCATTGCGAGTGAAGGTGTGTAGTTCTTGGGCCACGTTTTCTCAACTTCGAGACATATTCTAGGCCCAAGTTTGAAACAAGGTGGAACTATGGGTTGAAAAACAAAAATTTTCATTTCCAAATATGAAAAAATATTTGGATACCCATTTGAGAGTTGTACAAGTGGCCTTCATTGCGAGGGAAGATGTGTAGTTCTTGGGACGTTTTTTCTCAACTTCGTGTCATATTTTACGCCCAAGTTTGAAATGAAGTGGAACTATGGGTTGAAAAGAAAAATTCTTCATTTCCAAAAATGAAATCATATTTGGATACCCATTTGAGAGTTGTACACGTGGTCTTGATTGTGAGCGAAGACGTTTAGTTCTCGGGACGTGTTTTCGCAACTTCGGGTCACGTTCTAGGCCAAAGTTTGGAACGAAGTGGAACTACGGGTTTAAAAGAAAAATCCTTCGTTTCCACGTATCAAATCATATTTGGATATCCATTTGAGATTTGTATACCATAGTCCTGATTGTGGGCGAAGACGTGTAGTTCTCGAGACGCTTTTTCTCAACTTCAGGTCACGTTCCAAGCCCAAGTTTGGAACGAAGTGGAACTACGGGTTGAAAATAAAAATCCTTCGTTTCTACATATGAAATCATATTTGGATACCCATTTGAGAGTTTTACACCACAATCTTGATTGCGAGCAAAGATGTGTAGTTCTTGGGCCGCTTTTTCTCAACTTCGGGTCATGTTCGAGGCTGACGTTTGGAACGAAGTGGAACTACGGGTTGAAAACAAATTTCCTATGTTTCCACATATGAAATCGTATTTGGATACCCATTTGAGAGTTGTACACAATAGTCTTGATTACGGGCGAAGACGTGTAGTTCTCGGGCCTCTTTTTCTCAATTTCGGGTCACGTTCCAGGCCCAAGTTTGGAAAGAACTCGAACTACGGGTTGAAAAGAAAAATCCTCTATTTCCACGTATGAAATCATATTTGGATACCTATTTGAGAGTTGTACACCACAGTCTTGATTGCAGGCGAAGACGTGTAGTTCTCGGGCTGCTTTTTCTCAACTTCAGGTGACGTTCCAGGCCCAAATTTAGAATGAAGTGGAACTACGGGTTGAAAAGAAAAATCCTTCGTTTCCACATATGAAATCATATTTGGATACCCATTTGAGAGTTATACACCATAGTCTTGATTGCGAGTGAAGACGTGTAGTTCTCGGGACACTTTTTCTCAACTTCAAGTCACGTTCCAGGCCCAAAATTGGAACGAAGTGGAACTACAGGTTTAAAAGAAAAATCCTTTGTTTCCGTGTATGAAATCATATTTGGATACCCATTTGAGAGCTGTATACCATAGTCTTGATTGCGGGCGAAGACATGTAGTTCTCGGGACGCGTTTTCTCAACTTCAGGTCACATTCCAGGTCGAAGTTTAGAACGAAGTGGAACTACGGGTTGAAAAGAAAAATCCTTCGTTTCCGCGTATGAAATCATATTTGGATACCCATTTGAGAGTCTTACACCACAGTCTTTATTGCGGGCGAAGATGTGTAGTTCTCGGGCCACTTTTTCTCAACTTCGGGTCATGTTCCAGGCCCAAGTTTGGAATGAAGTGGAACTATGTGTAGAAAAGAACAATCCTCTATTTCCATGTTTCAAATCGTATTTGGATACCCATTTAACAGTTGTACACCACARTCTTGATTGTGGGAAAAAAYGTGTAGTTCTCGRGCCGCATTTTCTCAATTTTGTATCACGTTCTAGGCCCAAGTTTGGAACAAAGTGGAACTACGGGTTGAAAAGMAAAATCCTCTCTTTYTGCGTATCAAATCATATTTGGATACCTATTTGAGAGTTGTACACCACAGTCTTGGTTGCGGGMGAAGACGTGTAGTTCTTGGGCCACTTTTTCTCAACTTCACGTCACGTTCCAGGCCCAAATTTGGAACGAAGTGGAACCACTGGTTGAAAAGAAAAATCATTTGTTTCCGCATATGAAATCATATTTTGATACCCATTTGAGAGTTCTACACCACTAACATGATTGCGGGCGAAGACGCGTAGTTCTTAGGACACTTTTTCTCAACTTCGGGTCACGTTCCAGGCTCAGGTTTGGAACGAAGTGGAACTACGGGTTGAAAAGAAAAATCATTCGTTTCCGCATATGAAATCATATTTGGATACCGATTTGAGAGTTGTACACCACAATCTTGATTGCTGGCGAAAACATGTAGTTCTCGGGCCGCTTTTTCTCAACTTCGGGTCACGTTCCAGGGCCAAGTTTGGAACAAAGTGGAACTACAAGTTGAAAAGAAAAATCCTTCGTTTCCACGTATATAATCATATTTGGATACCCATTTAAGAGTTGTACACCAAAGTCTTGATGCTGGCAAAGACGTGTAGTTCTCGGGCCGCTTTTTCTCAACTTTGGGTCACGTTCCAGGCCCAAGTTTGGAACGAAGTGAAACTATGGGTTGAAAATCAAAATCCTCCATTTCCGCGTATGAAATCATATTTGGATACCAATTTGAGAGTTATACACCACAATCTTGATTGCGGGTGAAGACGTGTAGTTCTCGGGCCGCTTTTTCTCAACTTCAGGGCATGTTCCAGGCTCAAGTTTGGAACGAAGTGGAACTACGGGTTGAAAAGAAAAGTCATTCGTTTCCGCGTATGAAATCATATTTGGATACCCATTTCAGAGTTGTACACCACAGTCTTGATTAGGGGAGAAAATGTGTAGTTCTTGGACTGCTTTTTCTCAACTTTGGGTCACGTTCCAGACCCAAGTTTGCAACGAAGTGGAACTACGGGTTAAAAAGAAAAATCCTTCGTTTGCAAATATGAAATCATATTTGGATACCGATTTGAGAGTTGTACACCACAATCTTGATTGCGGGTGAAGACGTGTAGTTCTGGGGTCATGTTTTCTCAATTTCGGGTGACATTCTAGGCCCAAGTTTGTAACGAAGTGGTACTATGGGCTGAAAAGAAAAATCTTCCATTTCCAAATATGAAATCATATTCGGATACCCATTTGAGATTTTTACACCACAGTCTTGATTGCGGCCAAAGACGTGTAGTTCTCGGGACGCGTTTTTGCAACTTCGGTTCACGTTCCAGGCCCAACTTTGGAACGAAGTGGAACTACGGGTTGAAAAGAAAAATCATCTGTTTCCGTGTATGAAATCATATTTGGATACCCATTTGAGAGTTTTATACACAGTATTCATTGCGGGCGAAGGCGTGTAGTTCTCGGGACGTGTTTTCTCAACTTCGGGTCACATTCCAAGCCCAAGTTTGAAACGAATTGGAACTATGGGTTGAAAAGAAAAATCCTTCGTTTCCACGTATGAAATCATATTTGGATACCCATTTTAGAGTTTTACACCACAGTCTTGATTGTGGGCGAAGAAGTGTAGTTCTCGGGTCGCTTTTTCTCAACTTCGGGTCATGTTCCAGGCCGAAGTTTGGAACGAATTGGAATTACGGATTGAAAAGAAAAATCCTCTGTTTCCGCATATGAAATCATATTTGGATACCCATTTGAGAGTTGTACACCACTATCATGATTGCGGGCGAAGACGTGTAGTTCTTAGGACGGTTTTTCTCAACTTCGGGTCACGATCTAGGGCCAAGTTTGGAACGAAGCGGAACTATGGGTTGAAAAGAAAAATTCTCTCTTTCCACGTATGAAATCATATTTGGATACCTATTTGAGAGTTGTACACCACAGTCTTGATTGCGGGTGAAGACGTGTAGTTCTTGGGCCGCTTTTTTTCAACTTCAGGTCACGTTCCATGCCCAAATTTGGAACGAAGTGGAACTACGGGTTGAAAAGAAAAATCCTTCGTTTCCGCATATGAAATCATATTTGGATACCAATTTGAGAGTTGTACACCAGTATCATGATTGCGGGTGAAGACGTGTAGTTCTTACGACGTTTTTTCTCAACTTCGGGTTACGTTCCAGGCCCAAGTTTGGAACGAAGTGGAACTATGGGTTGAAAATAAAAATCAACTGTTTCCGTGTATGAAATCATATTTGGACACCCATTTGAGAGTTTTACACCACAATCTTGAATGTGGGCGAAGACGTGTAGTTCTCGGTCCATTTTTTCTCAACTTCAGGTCACGTGCGAGGTCCAAGTTGGAAATGAAATGGAACTATGGGTTGAAAATAAAAATCCTCCATTTCCAAATATGAAATCATATTTAGATACTGAAATGAGAGTTGTACACCACAGTCTTGATTGCAGGCGAAGACCTGTAGTTCTGGAGCCGTCTGTTCTCAACTTCGCGTCATATTCTAGGCCCAAGTTTGGAATGAAGTGGAACCACGGGTTGAAAAGAAAAATACTCCATTTCAAAATATGATATCAGATTCAGAATCCAATTTGAGAGTTGTACACCACAGTCTTGATTGCGGGCGAGGAAGTGTAGTTCCGAGACCGCGTTTTCTCAACTTCGGGTCATATTCTAGGCCCAAGTTTGGAACAAAGTGGAACTAGGGGTTGAAAAGAAAAATCCTTTGTTTTCACGTATGAAATCATATTTGGATACCCATTTGAGAGTTGTACACCACAGTCTTAATTGCGGGTGAAGACATCTAGTTCTCGGGCAACTTTTTCTCAACTTCGGGTCACGTTCTAGGCCCAAGTTTGGAACGAAGTGGAACTACGGGTTGAAAAGAAAAATCTTTCGTTTCCAAATATGAAATCATATTTGGATAGCCATTTGAGAGTCGTGCACCAAAGTCTCGATTGTGAGCGAAGACGTGTAGTTCTCAGGCCACTTTTTCTCAACTTCAAGTCATATTCCATGCCCAAGTTTGGAACGAAGTGGAACTACAGGTTGAAAAGCAAAATGCTTTGTTTTCGTGTATGAAATCATATTTGGATACCCATTTGAGAGTTGTACACCACAGTCTTGATTGCGGAAGAAGATGTGTAGTTCTTGGGCCACTTTTTCTCAACTTCGAGTCACGTTCCAGGCCCAAGTTTGGAACGAAGTGGAACTATGGGTTGAAAAGAAAAATCCTTCATTTCCAAATATGAAATCATATTTGGATACCCATTTCAGAGTTTTATACCACAATCTTGATTGCGAGTGAAGACATGTAGTTCTGGGGCCGCGTTTTCTCAACTTCATGTCACGTTCTAGGCCCAATTTTGGAAAGAAGTGGAACTACGGGTTGAAAAGCAAAATCCTCCATTGCCAAATATGAAATCATATTCGGATACCCATTTGAGGTTTTTACACCACAATCCTGATTGCGGCCGAAGACGTTTAGTTCTCTAGACGCTTTTTCTCAACTTCGTGTCACGTTCCATGCCCAAGTTTGGAATGAAGTGGAACTACGGGTTGAAAAGAAAAATCCTTTGTTTCCACGTATGAAATCATATTTGGATACCCATTTGAGAGCTGTATACCAAATTCTTGATTGCGGGCGAAGACATGTAGTTCTCGGGATGCGTTTTCTCAACTTCGGGTCACAGGCAACTACGGGTTGAAAAGAAAAATACTTTGTTTCCCCGTATGAAATCATATTTGGATACCCATTTGAGAGTTTTACACCACAGTCTATATTGCGGGCGAGGACGTGTAGTTCTTAGACCGCTTTTTCTCAACTTCGGGTCATGTTCCAGACCCAAGTTTGGAATGAAGTGGAACTACGTGTAGAAAAGAACAATCCTATGTTTCCATGTATGAAATCGTATTTGGATACCCATTTGACAGTTGTACACCACAGTGTTGATTGTGGCCGAAAACGTGTAGTTCTCGGGCCGCATTGTCTCAATTTTCGATCACGTTCGAGGCCCAAGTTTGGAACGAAGATGAACTACGGGTTGAAAATAAAAATCTTTCGTTTCCGCGTATGAAATCATATTTGGAGACCCATTTGAGAGTTGTACACCACAGCCTTGATTGCGGGTAAAGACATGTAGTTCTGGGCCCGCTTTTTCTCAACTTCAGGTCACATTATTGATTGCGTCCGAAGACATGTAGTTCTCGGGCCGCTTTTTCTCAACTTCAAGTCACATTCTAGGCCCAAGTTGGGAATGAAGTGGAACTACAGGTTGAAAAGAAGAATCCTTTGTTTCTGTGTATGAAATCATATTTGGATACCTATTTGAGAGTTGTACACCACAGTCTTGATTACGGGCGAGGACGTGTAGTTCTTGGACCGCTTTTTCTCAACTTCGGGTGACGTTCTGGGCCCAAGTTTGGAACAAAGTGGAACTATGGGATCTATTAACCCGCATCTGTATTCAGGTTGCTAAGTAAATACTCTCTGGGTCAGAATTTGGGGATTTCAGCACTGCAGCATTCTTCATACGAAAGCATAACACCGCAGCTGTAAAAAAAATAAAAATAAACGGCGAGATCTATTAACCAGCATCAGTATTCGGGTTGCTACGTAAATACTCTCTGGTTCAGAATTTGGGGATTTCAACACTGCAGCATTCTTCAGACGAAAGCATAACCCCGCAGCTGTAAAAAAATAAAATAATAAATAAAAAATACGGCAAGATCTATTAACCCGCATATGTATTCAGGTTGCTAAGTAAATATTCTCTGGTTCATAATTTGGGGATTTCAGCACTTCATCATTCTTAAGATGAAAGGATAACCCCGCAGCTGTAAAAAAAAACAAAAAAACGGCGAGATCTATTAACCCGCATCTCTAATCGGGTTTCTAAGTAAATACTCTCTGGTTCAGAATTTGGGGATTTCAGCACTGCAACATTCTTCAAACGAAAGCATAACCCCGCAGCTG
>ML777332.1:1275736-1292745 GCA_009831015.1 Picea engelmannii | reverse complement strand
TTCCCATATAAAGTTCAAGAGTTAGTTGGTTCTCCAAAGGTCATTTGTCATTAAAGTCAATTAAACATGTTTAAGAAAGAGTTGTCAGTTTATTGAATCATTTCTTTGAGTCAAGTAATTTTGTGCTACTTCATGGTAAACCAAAAACCACTTTGTAATGATAGATGCAGGTTTGTAGTCAATCGAAACCACCTAATGTAATGAATGGTTTGTGATCAGAAAAAACCAGTTCGAGTTTGTAATGGTTAAGGGTGAGCCGAGGAAAACCCTAGGTATGATGTAATGGTTAAAGGGTAATCCATAGAAAACCCATGGGAATATCAATGGTAAGATAAAGAAATCCTTGATATACAGATGATGCAATTCAGATATTGACTCAGATACAGCTTAGGAAGACAACAACAACTGAAGAAATAGGTGCAGATGAAGAAGACAAAAGATGATGCAAATGAAGAAGACTGAAGATGATGAAGACAACTCAAGACATCTATATTGAATCATAATTATTCATTAAGGGGGAGTATGAAGGAATAATTCATACTTATGATATGATGAAATTATTATTCATGAAATTAGACTTATTTTAGAAGTCTACATATGATGAAATATGAGGACAATGAATGAAGTTAGGGATGGAGATCACATAGATGTTTATGGATATATTCATGGAGATATTGTAGAGATTGTTATGCTACATTGGACATCTTGTTATGAGAACCTCAACATTATATTATGAGGCCTCACATATGTATTGTAGTGTAAGAGAGTGATCTATCATTATTGTATATTAATTACAATATGATTATTAAAGATATTTGTTGTTCTTATGTGACTTTTATGTGTGTAATAATTATTCACGATTGCTCATAATACTAACACCCATCATGTAGGTGAATTAGAATATGGACTTGCAAGTCCATAAAACTCGTGAGTAGTGCCTTCTCAAACATACAAAAAATCTCAGCTATCTCTCGACGCCACCATGGAATGCTAGCCATATGAATCTCCCTTGATGTGATCCAATGTACAAATGCAGATAATTTTGATATGGCACATCACAGGCTCCGAGGGAATTCATGGTACACACAACCACGCACACACAAAGGATAATGACACTAAAAAATAGACACGCAAATTGTTAATTTCTATAAAATTGTGAGTGCATAACATATTTTACCGACGTTAGTATAGAAGAAGAATCATGTATTCAATATACATATCCTTAAAAGGTTCAAATGGTCATATGCTTTCAACCTCGACAAATTATCTTCTACAATGTAGCAACGTCGTAGAGTCAACCCATATAAACAAGATGCCTTCACACCCAATATAACATACTTCACCATAGAAAGATCATCTTTCTTCAAAATCCATGGGACATCACCTTCTTTAAAAGACCAAGAGGGACCAACCTCTCCTCTAGTTGCATTTCTTGGGAAATGTCTCTTTTTAGTATTTGAAGCAAAAATATCTCTCCTAACAACCAATGTGTCACTTTTATTCCATGATATGTGCCTCCATAAAGAAGATGAAACACTTTTGAATATATACATGGGATATAGTAAGTGGCCAATCTAAAGATACTCCCAATATGGAAGTTCATAAAATATAGATTTCCTTTTCATCCCAATGGGAATTTTCTCAACATAGGTGTCGAAAAATTCAGGATCGTCGAACATAGGTTGCCCATTTGAATCAAACAATTCTGCCATTTCATTCTCCTTCTTTGTGTCATATGTCATATTCCAATCTATCGATGTCATTATTTCAGGTCTTTGGATTCTCTTTGGTTTACCATTGAGAGCATATGCAACTCTTCCATAAGGGTGGTATTTTGGGAGGAATACCCTCGAACAGTATTACACCAACTTTCATAGGTGGTTGGACCACATAGCCTTTTTAGAAGGTCCACAACATTTGCATCCATGATACCTTTTGTTACAAGACCTGCTATGTTATCGTATACATAGCATGCTAGTGTCAAAAATATAGTTACACCAAATGAAGTATGCCAAATAACATAACAGATATAAACAAATCAATGAGCATGCTTATCAGAGCAAACTCCTAGTCTTGGATAATTCTACATGGTGCATGCACATATGCATCCAACATAAAACACCTCTCCATTGGGATGGGTATTCATACATCATATACATGTATCCCTTCCCATAATTGATTAAATTTTTCGATCAGTGGTTGGAGGTAGACATCCTTTCTCTTCACTTGTCCTATACATGGGACTATGATCCAGGTGGATATTGGTGGCCACCCACCTATTCCAACTGGCTACTCGTGTTTGTTTTTGTTCAGCACGTTCTTTTGTACTGCTTTGTAATTGTGGGTTCTACACTTCCGGGGTTGTCTGAAACCCCACACATCCTCCAGGTGGATACGGGTGGCCTCTCGCCTAATCCAACTGGCTTATTTTGTATGTTTTCATGTCAACACATCTTGTTGTACTTTTGAGGCCGTTTTGGGGTCCTAAACATTGTTTTTTTGGCTCACCACAATCAAACTATAGATTGAGTTAGAGTTTGAAGGAGGAATGTGTAGCTCTCTAAAAGACCTTTCCAACGAGCTATCACGTGCCTAAAACAGAGATCATATGCAAAAGTTACGACCCTAGTAAGTTGAGGTACCAAATTACACCAACTTACCTATAGGGCCCACATGACTTTTGGCATTTCACCTTCTAGGGTTAGGTTTTTGGATGTCTAGGGTTTTGGAATTCATGAGTAATATCAAAAAGGCCTCTGGAGCCTCATTGTAGTCTAGTTTTTCTGCTCAAACGGATGTGCATAGCATCCACATCTCTTCTCAAAGATAGCTACCACCATTCAAGCAAGTTTCAGTTCTACAATTTTACAGATTCAGCTTATTTCATTATTTAATAGAAGATATTGTTCATTGGATATTTGTGTTATTCTTTATATCTCTGTGTTTATTGTATTCAGTCTTTTAATCAGTTCGTTCCGCTCCTAAATCCAGATCAGTGGTATCAGAGTAGTCTGCTCTTCATTTATTTTTCTTCGTGCATGTCCCCGATAAGGTCTGGGTACAAGAAGTTGAGACTCGAACCAATCAAGCCATTACAAGATTGGTCGTGCCAAGCCCGAAAACAACCCATGGGAGACAAAAATAAATATGATAGAGCAGGAGATCCTATTAAAATGTTGCTCGAGGAATCCCTCACGCGACAAAGGAACGAAATGATGGACAACTTTGTGCAGATCCTTCAATGGTTTCCCATGGGAGAAGCATCTTCATCAAGAGGCCATGCAACCCCCTTTAAGGTACAAGTGAATTTTCATATTCCATTATTTGAAGGATTGATAGATGCGGATGCTATAAATAAATGGTCGAATCTGCTCGAAGGATATTTTTCGGTCCACAAATTTTCTGATAGGGAAAAGATCACTTTTGCACTCCTTAAGGTCGTTCCCCTTGTTAAAGACTGGTGGGATACTTACTCTGAGAAAAGGGCCATGGAGGAACTACAATGTTTATGGTGGCCCCTACATGGGATGCCTTCTAGGACGTCATTAAAGAACAGTACTACCCTGTCGGAAGCTACAAGGACCAGTACACTAGATGGACCACCCTATGTCGAGAAAGGGACCAGACAGTACTAGAATTCACCAATAATTTCCATACCCTACGCACCAAATTGGGTATCAAATAGTCCGAGAGTCATCTAGTGCTCAAATACCACGGTTGTTTTCATAGATACATTCAAACAAAAATGGAGTTATTGGACATCACTTCATTGAGCATGACTTATAGATATGTTGTCAAGATCGAGTAGAAATTTAAGCAGAAACGATGACAGTTTGGACCTGCAAACCCCTCATAGTCGAAGCAAGGCAAAGGAGTCCCCAACCCACACAACAACGGACCAAGTCGGGATGGATGCCCTTAGGACAACTAGTCCAATCCACAACACAAGAAGGGCAATGAGAAAACTAAGAAGGGCACGGGAAAATGGTGTGAGTACCTTAAAAGTCCTTGGCACAACACCAAAGATTGTCGCTCCAAGCAATCCCTCGTGGTCGAGTTGAAGGCTTCCGAGTTAGAGGAGGATTCTGATTCTGAGATGAATCCTGAAGGAGGGAAGTGGATTATCGATGTTGAACCCAGTGCCACTGTCGCTACCACCAAAGTCTAGCCAAGAAAACTAGAAGAACCAGAGGAAGGGGAACACCTTTTTCACTTGCAGATGTGGGTCAAGGGGGCTCTGATCCATTTAATTATCGACAACGGTAGTCAAAAGAACCTGATTTCAGTAGAGGTCATCAAGAGGCTCGACCTACCAACGAAGTCACACCCACAACCCTACACCATCAAATGGATTCTCCAAGGAAGAGATCTTTGTGTCAGCCAATAGTGCCATCTGCCCTATGACATCAAGCTTTTCAAAGATGAGGTATTGTGTGATATTGCTCCCCTTGAATTTTGTGGTGTTCTTTTAGGAAAACCATATTTTTGGAAGCGTCATGCTATGTATGAGTCTAGACCCCACAATGTTATTATTACTTTGGGTAGACAATTGTACAGGATCCCAGAGGTATCGTCGCCTACTGTTATTTCTTTAATCTTTGTTAAGCAATGCAGTAAGGTCATTTCACAGACCGGGAAGTTCATCTTCTTTTTGATCCATGCTCGTAGTAAGCAGAAGTTTGTCGCCACATCTATGGCCTCTACACAACACCGCTCTTTGCAACAACAACAAGTGGACGGGATCTTGGAAGAATATAGAGACATCTTCTCCTCACCTATAGGGGTATCGATACATTGCCAAGTCAAGCATCCAATTAATCTGACCCCTGGTGCACCTCTACCTAATGGACCAATCTATTGGTGCTTGCTGATGGAGAATGATGAAATCAGGCGTCAGATCCGAGATCTTCTTCAAAAGGGGCACATCAGACCCAACTCCTCCCCTTGCGGAAGCCCGATTGTATTGGTGCAAAATGAGGACGGTACTTGGCGACTCTGCATTGATTACAGAGCCTTAAACAAAATCACAATCAAGAACCGCTACCCCATTCCCAGGATTGATGACCTTCTTGAACAAATCAAGGGGGGAAAGTTCTTCAACAAGATTGACCTAAAGTCTCACTACCACCAGATTCCTTTCAAACCAACTGATGTATGGAAGACAACCTTCAAGTCTAAAGAAGGTCTCTATGAATGGCTAGTCATGCCCTTTGGCTTAACAAATGCATCAACCACTTTCATGAGATTCGTGGATGATGTATTGAGACCCTTCACTAACTCCTTTGTGGTAGTATATTTGGATGACATCCTCATCTTCAACAGAATGTGGGAGGAGCACATGTGGCATATTCTGCAGGTTTTGAGCACTCTGCAGCAGCACAAGCTTTATGCCAATTTGGAAAAATGCTCTTTTGGCATGAACATGGTCCAATACTTGGACTACGTTGTTGATGAGCATGGGGTACATGTTGATCCAGCTAAGATCCAATTCATCTGTGACTAGCCAGCGCCGACCACGCTGACTGAGCTTCGGAGCTTTTTGGGACTAGCCAACTTCTACCGACGGTTTGTGTTGGGATTCTCCCATATTGCATGGGCCCTCAGCCAGGTGACCAAGGGAATTGGTAGGGCCAACTTCGTGTTGGGGGAGGATTAGCAACAAGCATTCGATGATCTGAAGCATCGCTTGTGCTCAACTCTAGTACTCTCCCTGCCTGATCTACAACAACCATTCAAGATTGAGACTGATGCACCTGACTATGTTGTGGGTGCAGTTCTCACTCGGCACGGGCATTTGGTGGCATACCATAGTGAGACACTCTTTGATAATGTCCATAAATACCCCACCTATGACAAGGAAATGTATCCCACTATACAAGCATGTCGTCAATGGAAACATTAAATTCTAGGGAAAGAGACGATCATACACACTGATCACAAGCCATTATAGTTCATATAGACACAGGGAAAATTGTAGAACGATTGCCATCAGAAGTGGTCCACCTACATGCCACAGTTCCATATCAACATCAAGTATAAGACAAGTATCTCCAATCGTGTTGTTGACTCCTTAGTCGGCCTCTTGTGGCTGCATTCACCATTGTTCTCCATTCCTGTGGACATGAAGCTTCTGAGTGGCCCAACTTTATCAACAAGATTCAGACTTCGCCACCACCTACCAGCTCTTGCGTACAGGCACAACTACCACTGATTTTCACATTCAAGACAGACTTTTATGCCACCTAGGCCATCTCTGTTTTCCTACAAGAGAGAGTGCAAACTTGATTTGGGAAGCCCACTACAGTCGGGTGGCAGGACATTTTGGCGTAGAGAAAACTATGGTCGTTCTTCAGAAACATTTTTATTGGCCAAAACTTCGACAGGACGTCGACAAGTATATCAGATCTTGTACTGCCTGTTCCATTGCCAAGTCATACATCAAGAAGCAAGGCTTATACACCCCTCTTCCTATTCTCGAGAAGCCTTGGGAATCCATCTCAATGGCTTACATGTCTGGCTTGTCGTCTACCAAGAAAGGAAATGACTGTGTGTTTGTGGTTGTTGATCGATTTTTGAAGATGGCCATCCTCACAGCATGTAAGAAGAATGTCACAACAGCAGATACTGCCAAGATCTTCTTTGAACGAGTCTGGGTCCACTTTGGTATACCACGAACCATCACCTTCAACCAAGACAACAGGTTCCTCGGCACCTTTTGGTCGAATCTCTAGTCTCTGTTGGACACCAAGCTCACAAAATCTACTGCTTTCCACCCCCAAACCGATGGCCAAATAAAGGTCGTCAATCGGATGATTGTGCACATCCTGCACATGTACAATTCTAAGTATCCACATACATGGGACGAGAGTCTCCCATATGTCCAACACAATTACAATAGGGCTCTCCATGGTTCCATCGTCCATTGCCCATTTCAGGTGGTTCTAGGATTCCAAGCCTTGGGACCCATTGATGTTGCACTTCCTCTTGCCACCACACAGAAAAACTCTTCCCCTGATCAGTCTGTGATCAACAAAGCCACCAGATTCATTGATCGAATTCAACTCATTCGCCAACGGGTCTAGGAGATTTTGCAGAAATCAAATGCTAAGTACAAGCAGCGCCATGATCAACACAAGCTACCTCGCTAGTTTCACGTTGGCGACAAAGTCTGGTTACATATGCAGAAGGAGTTTCTAACCAATCCCCATCAGAATCTTCTCCCACTTCGTTATGGGCCTTACACTATCACCAAGGTTGTGTGTAGCAATGCTTTTGAGCTCAACACTCCATTATTCCTTGGTCTGCATCCAATCTTCAATGTGGACCTCCTTCGACCATATTTTCCACCATTATTGGACACCTCTGAGATCGCAGAACCGTTGACACCAACAGAGCTCAACCTTGACTACATGGAACAAACATCCACTGATCATATAGTGGACACACAAGTAAAGGGCACTCGCCAGCAGTGGATCCAGATTTATCGGGTTGTCAAGGCAGGGCAACTCCTACACCAAGGCAAGTATCTCACCCATGGCCAAATCTAGCAGAAGTTTCCTCACTTGATGAAGGAATTCAACGCAATGGAGACCATTGCTTCCTAAGGGGGGAGGATTGATCCAGGTGGATATTAGTGGCCACCCACCTATTCCAATTGGCTCCTCATGTTCGTTTTTGTTCAACATGTTTTTTTGTACTGCTTTGTAATTGTGGGTTCTACACTTATGGGGTTGTCTAAAGCCCCACACATCCTCCATGTGGATACAAGTGACCTCCCGCCTAATCCAACTGGCTTATTTTGTATGTTTTCATGTCAGGACATCTTGTTGTACTTTCGGGGCCATTTTGGGGCCCTAAACGTTGCTTTTTTGCTCACCATAGTCAAACTGTAAACAAAGTCAGATTTTGATGGTGAAATGTGTCGTTCTATGAAACACCTTTCCAACGGGCTATCACACACCTAAAACAGAGTTTGTATGCAAAAGTTACGACCCTAGGAAGTTGAGGTACCAAATTACACCAACTTACCTATAGGGCCCACATGACTTTTGGCGTTTCACCTTCTAGGGTTAGGTTTTTGGTTGTTTAGGGTTTTGGAATTCATGAATAATATCAAAAAGGCCTCTGGAGCCTCATTGTAATCCATCATTTCTACTCAGACAGATGCGCATATCAGCCACATCTCTTCTAAGAGATAGCTACCACCATTCGAGCAAGTTTCAGTTTTGCAGTTTTACAGTTTCAGCCTATTTCATTATTTAATAGAATATATTGTTCACTGGATATTTGTGTTATCCTTCATATCTCTGTGTTTATTGTATTCAGTTTGTTAATCAATTCGTTCCACTCCTAAATACGGATCCGACTATAAGAGCCAACATAAGATGTTCATTCCTCATGGACAACCATGGGGGGGGGGGTATTTTTATTGATCACTACCACTGGCCAAACATAATAGTTGGTGTTTTGGAAGGAATATGAGTTAACTCCATCCATAGCTATGCTCAATCATAGGCTTTGTACTTCATTCTTGAACTTATCGGGCCATGTATCATCTATATGCTTCATGGCTATTTAATTTGTTGGGATTCACATAACTGCTGACTCACTTATATGTGAGGCATGTAACCCCTCCAAGATGGCTAATTGTTTGCAATGAAAGAGCCTTTGAATCCTTGGAATTATAGGCATGTGCCTCAATATCTTATGAGGAGGACCATGTGCTGATCCAGGAGGATCCTCAGGTCATGAAAATGCTCAAAAATTAAAGTTCTTGGAATAAGACGAAACTAGCTTCATTATGTCTATCTTGTCGCATTGATTATGACCATATATTTACTTCCTCAAATAGACATTGTATGCGAAAGTTATCGCGTTCTAATCAAATTCCCAAACATGCAAAAAGTCAACAGTCAAAGTCAACACTGACGTCATGATGATGTCATCATGCTGACGTGGCATCATCTGGAGGTGACACGTGGTAGTTGATCGTACAGTGATGTGGCAAAGGAGTGGCATGCTGACTGGGCAGTTGTGGCAGATGTGGTTGAATCACCGCTTGACAAGTGTCACCTGGTGGCACAATTAAATGGTGCCATGTGGCCCAGTCATGGGCTACCACGTGGCACCCCATCATTGGTTTGTTGTTGTAAAAAGTTTATGGACTCCATAGGAGTCAAACCCGCGACCTCCGGGCGTGGGGGAACATTTCGGCAAGGCTGAGCTACCAACCTTCCCATGGTGGAACTTAACATATATAGGTGCTATATATTATTGAAAGTGTGTTGTGTGTTGGTTGTGGAGTAAAGGGGTTGGGGCTAGGCCTCAGCCTGCGGTCTTGTTGCAAATCATACAAAAACGACATAGCACCCGAGAGCGTATACACTCATGCGATGAGGGTAGCGCACTTGTGGGCTGGCGGTTGGCCATATGGCTCATACAAGCTGGAAAAAGGGGCGTGCGCCCAACCTTTAGGGGCTTATTTTGATTTTGTAAATCATAGTGGTTATTTTGTTATAGTTTTTGCCCAGATTGGGCCTTTTTGGAGATTTCTTGGCCATTTGGAGGGGGATTTGATCCCCAAAAGAGGTCAGATCTTTGTGGGAAGTTGGGCTTCCATAACTGAGCCTAAAACTATACAAACTAGGCCCTTTGAGCTTGTGAGTGTACTTTTGTATTGCAGGCAATGTGAAGAGCAACTTGAGCTAATGGCCCATTTCTCATGTTTTGAGGGGCAATGAGTCATGTTTTGAGAGGAGATAGTTGAGGCATGTGTGCATCTACACAAGGAAGTCTTGTACAACAGATCAGAAGCCTGTTTGTAACAACAAAGAACAATTGTAAAGAGAACTTGAGCATTAAAGATCAATAAAGTGGTCCTCCACTTGGAAGCGGGCCCGAAGATGTAGCCACACATTGGTGAACTTCGTTAACAAGTTCTTTGTGTCTATTTCTCTTTCTTCTTGTTGTTATATTCTCTTATTTACAACATGTTTAATGATGGTTGAACTCTTTAATCATTCATGAGCATCAAGTTAATGACACTTTGTTTATAATACCTTTCATTTATGGATCAAGTATTTTGGCATCAGAGCTTTGGTTGTGTTGGAAGGTTTAACAAGTGCAGGATTTGATGCTCACGAGATACAAATCTAGAAGAGGAGAAGGATCATTGGGTGAATTCATTTCAGAGATATAACGAGTGTTGAGGAAGAAAAGAATGGCGACAGAAGGAGAAACTTCTCCACGAACTAGAGAGTTCTAAAAAGCATTTTTCTCCATGTCAGAAATGGTCAAAGTGTTATATGATGATTTCTTGGAGAGAAAGAAACTTGGTGTAGGAGAACCTCTTACGAAGGAGAAAAGTGAAGCCAAAGGAGAATCTTCAAAGCCTCCTCCTACACCAGCTTCTTCTCCTTCTTCAAGTTCTACTTCAAATGCTAGTTCTCTTTCTACGACACATACTATACAAAAGCATACACATAAACATAAGTCTGACATGCCTTTGTTAAAGCTTGATGTTAAGTTTGAGTTGCCTTTGTATGATGGGGAACCAAATGCGGAAAAGTTAGATAATTGGATAAGACAAATTGAAGTATATTGCAAGATTCAAAAAAACATAGATGAGGAGACTATGATCCAGCTTGCTAGTCTCAAGATGGGAGGAACCGCCCTTGTGTGGTGGGAAAGTAGGACAAAACAGGATCTTAAAACTTTTGGTAAGACACTCTCTTCATGGCTTGATTTTACATCTGTTTTACAAAAGCAATTTTATCCTCTAGCTTATATGCAACAACCTATTATGTCATGGCAGAACTTTAGGCAGTTAAAGGGACAAATTGTTCAAAGTTATACACATGAATTTCGAAAAAGAGCTTTATTGTTGGGAATACCATTGGATACTCAAGAGACATTGCTTAAGTACATAGGTGGTTTGCATAGCTATTTATGACATACCATTCTTATGTTTAATCCAACTAGCTTAGATGAGGTGTGTGTGCAAGCGACTCATCTTGAATATGGAGGCAAGATTGTAAATGTTGATTTTGTAAAACCATTTAAACCTACTGAAGGAAAATACAAAGGCAAGGGTAAAGAGAAGTTTAAAGGGAAGAAGTCTAATACAATGAAGAAGGAAAAACCTACATGCACTCATTGTAAGAAAGAAGGCCATAGTGAGGATCGTTATTGGATCCTTCACCCAGAATTGAAACTATCAAAGTTCAGAAATAAAGGGAAGCCAAAGACTACTGCAACAAATGAAACAGACTTGGGGTCTGATTCGGGAGATGAGACCAAGGTCACAGTCACGGGAATCAAAGGTAAAAATTCTAAAGCTAGTACAAGTTCTTCAGTTCAGTCTTTAAAATTCAATAATGAAGTTGATGAGATCAAACGAACAGAACTTTGTCACATAAGAGTAATTTCCAAACATACAAAAATTGATACTCTATTTGGAAGTGTCTCACAAGTAAACTTAATATAAGAGACAATTGTTAAAAAGTTGGGATTAACTACTAAACCCCATAAGAAACCATATCCATTAGGATGGATTCACAATGATAATCAATTGCAAGTGAATAGGCAATGTGTTCTAAAGTTTGTTATCGCTTCACAATTTATAGATGAGGTTGAGTTAGATGTAGTTCCACTGGATATATGTGGTATTGTACTTGGGAGTCCATATATGTTTGATAGAAAGGCAATATTCTATCGTGAACACAATAAGTATCAATTAACTAAAGATGGAAAAGAATATGTTGTAAGGGATCATTAGAAGAAATCGAATCTATCACTAATCAACTCAGGGCAAATGAAGATAATTGTAAATGTCAGTAAAAGATATTTACTAATGGTCGTAAAAGCTAAGGACACTGTCGGAATTAATACTTTCCAAGATTGTGATACAAAGTTGAAAGATGTCTTAGTTAGATTTTTTTTTGACTATGATGATATTTTTCAAGTTCTGAAAGGATTACCTCCAAAACGACAAGTTGAACATGAGATACAATTGTAGCAGGATGTTCCTCTTCATAACATTGGAATGTATAGGTTATCAGTTTTGGAAAATGTAGAGATAAAGAAACAGGTACAATAGTTGATTGAACAAGGGGTCATTAGACCAAGTGTTTCTCCATGTGGGTCACCTATCATCCTGGTGCCAAAGAAAGATGGCACATGGCACATGTGCGTGGACTTCCGAGCCTTGAACAAGATCACAGTAAAAAACCATTACCCTCTTCCTCGCATTGATGACTTATTAGATCAAATGAAAAATGCAGTATATTTTACTAAGTTAGACTTAAGAAGTGGTTGCCATCAAATCAGAGTTGATTAACATGATATATGGAAAATTGCTTTTAAAACAAAATATGGATTATTTGAATGGTTAGTGATGCCATTTGGGCTTACTAATGCACCTGCTACTTTTATGCGGGTAATGAACGATGTATTTAGGCCATTCATTGATGATTTTGTAATAGTCTACTTAGATTATATTCTTATTTTCAGTAGGACCAGAGAAGAGCATGTCCAGCATGTTAGGCGGATACTTTCAGTATTGCAGAGAGAGAAACTTTTTGTAAAGTTGTCAAAATGTGAATTTGGCAAAACATCTCTTGCATATTTGGGCTACATTGTAGGGGGTGGAGAACTCAAGATTGATCCCTCTAAAGTTGAGGTCATTGTAAATTGGCCAAAGCCTACAAATGTAACTGAAGTAAGAAGCTTCATGGGGGAAACACAGTATTGGAGGAATTTTATTGCAAACTTCTCTCTAATTGCAGCTACTTTACATGTGTTAACAAGTGTGAAAAGGGGATTCCAGTGGGGAGGAAGCCAACAAAAGGATTTTGACACTTTGAAAGTGAAGATTAGTTCAGCTCCTATTCTGGCATTTCTAGATCTCCAACAATCTTTTGAAATTGAAACTGATACAAGTGACTATGCCATGGGGGCAGTGCTTATGCAGCACAGAAAGCCCATATGCTATCATTCTGAGACCTTCACTACAACATTAATTAACTATCCAACCTATGATAAAGAATTGTATGCTTTAGTACAAAGTGTTAAAAAGTGGAAACATTACTTAATGGGAAAAGAAACAATAATACATATTGATCACCAACCATTACAGTATCTACAATCACAAACTAAGCTACAACAATCAAGGCATTTTAGATGGATGGGGTTTTTACAGCAATTTCATTTGGTCATCAGATATAATAAGGGCATTCATAATAAAGTTGTTGATATGTTATCAATACTTCCTAGTACAATTGCTACAATCCTTAAGCACAATTCAATTACTCATTAAAGTTACATTGAACAATATGTTGAGGACAAAGATTTTAAAGAAGTCTATGCAAATTTAAGTCATGGTAAAAGAGCGGAAGAACTGAATTATCATATTAAAGAGAAACTTCTATATCATTTGGGCAAGTTATGTATTCCAGAAAGTGAAAGAGTCCATGTAATCAGAGAGGCACGTACTTCTCTTATAGCATGACATTTTGGTGTAGACAAAACAGTTGCTCAATTACAAAGGTTTTGTTATTGGCCTTGAATGCATGAAACTGTGTCCAAGAATGTAAAACGATGTACAATGTGTGCAATAAACAAACCAAGTAACATAAAGCTAGGATTGTACACTACACTTCCTATTCCTTCTAGACCATGGGAGAGTATATATATGGATTTTGTGGGGGGATTTCCTATGTCTAGGAAAGGTGACGATTACTTCTTGTAGTTGTGGATAGGTTCGACAAGATGTGTGTGCTAATTCCTTGTAAAAAGCAAGTCACAATTGAACAAACAACGCAAATGTTCTTTGAAAATATATGGATTCATTTTAGGTTACATACTTCTATTGTATCTGATTGAGACTCCAGGTTCATGGGGAAATTTTGGTCAAGTTTGTGGGAACTTATGGAAACCATACTGAAGAAGAGTACAACATTTCATCCACAGATGGATGGACAGATAAAGGCAGTGAACAGAACAATAGTGCATATACTTCGGGCATATTTCAACAAACATCCTAAGATTTGGGATGAACATTCGTGTTATGTGCAACATGCGTATAATCAAGCCAAACATTCTTCTACTCAGAGATATCCATTTGAAACATGTTTGGGATACTTGCCAAAATCTCCTTTGGATTTTGTCTTTGGGAAAGACATTGCAGTAGAGAAACACAATGATGTGGATAAGGCTACAAATTTCATTGAACGGATCCAATTGATTCATCAGGCAGTACATGAACATTTGGAGAAAAGCCAAGCCAAATACAAGGTGATACATGACATGCATCGAGTTGATCATCAGTTCAAAGTGGGAGATCAAGTCTGGTTATACATCAACAAGGAAAGATTGCAAGGAGAAGGTAAAAAACTAAAACCAATTCTCTATGGTCCTTTCAAAATTTTAGACAAAATTGGTTCTAATGCTTTTCGATTAGAATTGCCTCCATATATGCAAATTTATTCAGTTGTAAATGTGGAAAAATTGAGATTGTATGAGCCTCCTATGATCGAGGATCAAGGAGGGAATGTTCAGATTCCTTCCATAGATAATTTTGCTCTTGAATATATGAATGAGTTGTAGGATGACACCATTTTGGACAAAAGGGTTTGTACTTCTCGCAAGGGTGATGTGGAGTATCTTCAAGTGGGATTGAAGGGCACAAATCCAAGTCAGACTAAGTGGATGGAGACCGAAAAAGTGAGGGTTCAATATCCTCACTTATTTACCAACTGATACCAGACTTTTGGTGGTCCAAAAGCTTCCAAGTAGGGAGGATTGATCTAGGAGGATCCTCAGTTCAAGAAAATGCTCAAAAATAAAAGTTCTCATAATCGAATGAAACCAATTTCATTGTGTTTGTCTCGTCACATTGATTCCGGCCATATATTTACTTCCTCAAACGGACACCGTATGCGAAATTTATCGCTTTCTGATCAAATTCTCAAACAGGCAAAAAGTAAACAGTCAACAGTCAACGCTGATGTCGACATAACATCATGATGGTGTGGCATCATCTGGAGGTGACACATGGCAGTTGACCATACAATGGCGTGGTAGAGGAGTGGCATGCTAACTGGTCAGTTGTGGCAGACGTGGTCGAATCACCGCTTGACAAGTGTCACCTAGTGGGCGAATTAAATGGTGCCACGTGGCCCAGTCATGGGCTGCCACGTGGCACACCTTCATTGGTTTTTTGTTGTAAAGATTTTATGGACTCCATAGGAGTCGAACCCACAACCTTCGGGCGTGGGGGAACGTTTTGGGCAGGGCCAGGCTACCAACCCACCTGTGGTGGAACTTAACATATATAAGCGCTTTATATTATTTAAAGTGTGTTGTGTGTTGGTTGCGAAGTAAAGGGGTTGGGGCTAGGCCCCAGCCCACGGTCTTGTTGCAAATAATACAACCACGAAATAGCACCCAAGAGCGTATACACTCATGCGATGAGGGTAAGGCGCAGGGCCACCGGACATGGAACAAATACCATAAGACCAGGGGTTGTGACCACAGTGGGGGCTTATCCGACCGATCGAGCCCTCGGTTCCATTGTTTGACCAGCAATATTCAGAGGAGGGGCCAGCGCACAGCGCCCTTGTGGGTTGGCGGTTGGCCATACGGCTCATACGACCTAGCAAAGGGGCACACACCCAGCCTTTAGGGGCTTATTTTGATTTTGTAAATCATAGTGGTTATTTTGTTATAGTTTTTGCCCAGATTAGGCCTTTTTGGAGATTTCTTGGCCATTTGGAGTGGGATTTGATCCCAAAAAGAGGCTAGATCTTTGTGGGAAGTTGGGCTTCCATAACTGAGCCTAAAAACTATATAAACTAGGCCCTTTGAGCTTGTGAGGGTACTTTTGGATTGCAGGGAATGTGAAGAGCAGCTTGAGCTAATGGCCCATTTCTCATGTTTTGAGGGGCATTGAGTCATGTTTAGAGAGGAGATAGTTGAGGCATGTGTGCATCTGCACAAGGTGCTCTTGTACAACATATCAAAAGCATGTTTGTAACAAAAAAGAACAATTGTAAAGAGAACTTGAGCACTAAATATCAATAAAGTGGTCCTCCACTTGGAAGCGGGCCCGGAGATGTAGCCAAACATTGGTGAGCGTCGTTAACAAGTTCTTTGTGTCTATTTCTCTTTCTTCTTGTTGTTATCTTCTCTTATTTACAACATGTTTAATGATGGCTAAACTCTTTAATCATTCATGAGCATCCATTTAATGTCATTTTGTTTATAATACCTTTCATTTTTGGATCATGTGCCTTACCCTTTTTTTATTTATTCAAGGTACATGTCATGCCCACATTCTGGGCATATATCTTTGTCGACATGTTCATTTTTGTATAGAATACAATCATTCAAACATGTGTGGTATGATATGTACTCAACACCCAACATTTCCAGCATTTGTTTTGCCTCTGCGCAACTATCAGGCAAGACATTATCACTTGGAAGTAACTTATATTTGAGTAACCTGCAATAAGTGGGAAATATAAATGTACAATATCTTTAAGCATGAATAAAGTCAACCCTTTTCTTCCTTCATTGCGTGACAAGATTCCTTAAAAATTTAGGGGACTTAATGGTTAGTTACCTCAAAAGTGTCGAGAAACACGTGTTTGACATACCATACATTGCTTTCAAGTTGTATCGTAACATTGTTCTCCCTAGCTGGGTAAACCTTGCAAATCCCTGTACTCGACCAAATAGAGGCGTGGTGGAAGCAGATTTCAGGCTTTTGAACAAGGTATCTACGACATCAGTTCCATCCCCTAGTTCATTTTGTTGGAATGCATTTAACAACATTCCCTCCATGGCTTGGGTATCCGACAAGAAATCATCCATACCAACCTCTATATCATTGCCTTCATCCCCAACATGTGAAGAACTAGTGTTATTGTCGAGGTCTTGAATTGGTGACTCGGTACGTAGTGGGAATTGAATAGGTGGTTGTTTCAACCATTCTTGGTATGCTTCCTCTC
>ML777332.1:1245986-1275636 GCA_009831015.1 Picea engelmannii | reverse complement strand
GATGCAACATGTGAAATATCTTACATATACTTCACAATGTATGTTAAATTTTACCACTACAACCTGCATAGGAAACCTCCAGCTTCTTTTCTCCAATAAACAATAATATTAGCATGCTCATTCAGCCATACTTTGCACATCCTAAAACATGAATTTGGATGGACTACAGTTTATGTGTGCATAATTAGCAGGTAAGATATGCATACTTTCTATGGTTACTGATTTTGTGGAGAATCAGGGGATATTTAAGCAATTCGATCAAGAACTGTTACCAGCTAATTTTCAAACAGCACTTTCTGCTGGCATGATTTACGCCTTAATTGCAACTTTTTTTAATTGATGCTACAACTGCAACAATGATAGTCAGGAGAGAACTATAATTGAGAGCAGTTTGGAATGCAAATCATGGCAACAGCCTTTTACTAGTACCCCATAGTTAATTACTTTGCTTCTTATTTATTGATCATGTTAATAATCAAGACAGCATATTGTTTAAGCATTTACAGTGTTAACCTTTGAAAATGCAGTAGTCATTTCCAATTTTCATGGGTTTTCCTCTCTCACCGAGCACAGCAGAGTTCAGGGGCAATTATAGGTTGTGGAGGAGTATTGACGGCTTGATGGAGGCTTTTCCAAAGACATTTCACCAGATTCCTCTTGGGAACACTTGACACAGATTTGAGCCTTATTCTAGGTTGAACCCAAGGTCCAGAGCCACATGGATGGAGGTTGAGCAAAAAGAGAACCTAAAGATGAATGCCCTACATTGCAGGGTTTTCATAGCATGACTTATGGTGAGGTAGGGGTCAAACAAAACCCTAGAAGATGAACACCCTACCTCACTGGAGCTCCAAGGCATGACATGTGGCAAGACTAAACCTAAAGGAGCAAAATGCCCTACTAGGCCTGGAACATTATTGGATGCAAGGGAAGGAGCTAAAAGAGGAACACCTTGCTTAGAGTGGTGCCAGGTGGCAGTAGAAAGCATTTCTATGGTAAAAAGAGGTCCTTTGGGGCCATTACACATTATTTGGTGCATATTCCACATACTTGGAGGCATGTTTCACCTTTGAGGTATTTGGGGGCATCCCACTTTGCTTGAGGCATGTTCTACAAATTTGGGGGAGAGCCCTTTGCATGAGGAACTACCATGTGGCATGACTGGACATGGTCCAAGCCCTTAAACAAAGAATTAATGCATGTGCTAAAGAAGGACAAAGATGACAAGGGGCAAGTGGACCTAAGAATTAATGTTATTAGAACAGCTGTTTTGAGTGGCTTTCAGGTTTCAGCTATCTAGTAGTTTGGGAATTCCTTTAGTGCAAAGTCTGCTTACCAAGGTTTGGAAAATCTAACAATGGTGACATGTCAGCCAGGATTAGTATTTTTAGGAACAATGTGGATTCTCTTGAAATATGCTAGCTCTCCTCGCCTGCATAAAGAGGGCTAGACTATGTGGTCATGCTTTGTGTCTATGATGTATGAGTCTTGATGTAGTTATTGTTCAGTAATAAGATAAGATAATTTTATTAATGGTAAACAAATGACTACAAAGTACGTCAATGGGACTTAATTTTAATAATGATGCAGCCAGTGTAAATACAATGTGGGAGTGTGAAAGCAACTCCTATATCAATATTGAAAGCAGAAAAGATAGAGAACTGAGTGTCTAACTAAAAAGCTAAGATATAAAAAAATAAATTTATTTTCCAACTTATCTGAGTTAGAAGGCTATACTTTCCCTGACGACTCAGCATAGCAAAGCATGCATTTTGGCAGTAAGGTAGGTCCTTGTCAACAGATAAGGTCTTTATCAACCCTTCTATCACAATAGGTTGGTTCTGAAAAGTGAATTATTTTCAAAAAAGGTCCTATGCCCACTTTAACTGGGTCAGTCCTACATCAGTTAACCCAACCAGAAAGCTAGCAAGGAAGGTCCTGACCAACCCTTTTCTATCAAAGGGTTCGTCCATTTTCTAAATATTATTATTAATTTATTATTATGTGAGATTTATATCTGTGATTCCACTCCACAATTGTAGACTCCAAACTTGGGGTTTACAGATCTATAACAATGAACCTGCATTGAATAACAGAAACGCATTTTTAGCCCAGTGGGTTAACTCGAGTGGTTGAGTGATGTGAATTACAAGCAGGAGGTCACGGGGTCAAATCCCCAGGTTGGCTGCCTCTATAAATATTGTGGGCCTCACTCGATGTCCCCATCAAGTTAGGTTGCCAACACTGCAACAGGTGAGTTTACCCCAGGTACCATTCCCGGAATGAGAGGAAGTGCCCAGTGGGTTTCCCAGGACGTGCATTTCATTAGAGAAAATACTAAATAAATAAATATAAATAAAACAGAAGAGCATTTTCCAGAATATCCATTTTTTTTTTATGTCTAATAGCTTTTGTTTGACCTGTGGTGAGCTTTGAACCCTAATTCTGGTACAATAACCTACGTTTAGATGGAGAAGGCTCTATGAAATTTGAACCCTGTACCTCTGCTTTGAAAGATCGCTGATTTTATCAACTGGCCAAGAGGTGATCCCCCATTTTCCAAGGCATCCATTTGTCCACAACTGTGAGGACCTCAAAAGTACATTAATAAGTATGTACAATGGAGAATAAAATACTATACAATGCCACCAACAAGCCCTGGTTCCTCTAATGGAAGTATTCCCGCAGCTGGGAATTGAGAAGAAGAGTTGCACAATCGTCGTAATTGCACAGAACTGCTTAGGAATTCTTAAAATTTGGCAGGACATGCAAAATCAAACATGAAAACAGAGCCAATATACTACTGCTAATGGTAATCGTAACAAGTAAAGAGGCAGAAAACGAATGACGTGACCTACCTAAATCACGAACGGTAGCTCGAACTACATAACCACGATCCAGCAGCAACTTCACCAGCCATGAGGCGATGAATCCCGAGGCTCCTGTAACGCAGACCAGTCTCCCGCTCATGGTTATGGAAATTGGATATCACAACAAGTGTTGAAGCGTTTTCAGAGAATACGGTAATCAGAGCAAAGTGGGTTGCGAGGGTTTTACACAAAGATAGGCTACGACGAGAACAATTAATGGCGAGAATAAGATATGCAAGACTCTTTGCATGTAGTCACAGACATAATTTGAAGCCGCCTACTCTGAATGTTTGGCGAGAATAAGATGTGCAAGCACGTAGTCACAAACATAATACCCTTTGGCGTCAGCCACACCCTTTTTTGGGAATTGTCCTTTCGGCTTGATTTCATTCTTATAATTTGAAGCAGCCTATTCAAGCCATTCTGAACATTTTGAATGCAGTATTTTAAACGTTCTACGAAATGATTGTTTTTTGGTGATATTTTTAAGGGATATTTGTTTGAAATTCGGCAAGAAATTGTTATATCGATAGATTTGAGTGATTATTTATGTATAATCCAAGTATTCTAAGGGTTTTTTAGTGTGTTGAATTCATTTCTGTATTCAGAAATGGATTTTAAACAACAAAAAAAAGTGATTTTGTGCAGATTTGTGTCGTCGGATTCCAGCAAAAAAAATCATTTTGTAGAACAGTTAGACAAGGCCATTATGAATGTTTGTACCATGAATATCCCCATTACTCTTGGACGTTGTCCTTTCTGTTTTATTTCATTCCTATTTTTGGAGGTAACTTCTTAGGTCATTTTCATTACTATTTTGACATGTAGTTGATATTTATGTGAACTAAGTGCTTAGATCATTAGATCATTAACATATGACACATGTCTCATTTTAATTGGCAAATAAAATTGAAAATATTTAATATTTTATTACTATATTTTATCACAGCATTTCGCCCATATCAAATTTACTATGAAAATCCAAAATGAAAACTGTATTCCCTTCTTGGATGTGTTCATCACCCGCCTTCTTGAAGGCACCCTCGCCCACCAAGTTTATAGGAAAAAGACTCACAATTATCAATACCTCCATGTTCATTCTGCCATCACCTTGCACAGAAATATGTTGTTCTCAAAACTCTCGTTACTTGAGTCATTCAAGCCATTCGAATTATTGATCATCATTTCCTTGGGAAAGAGAAATCCCACCTAACTAAGGCCCTTATGGCCAATGATTACTCAAGTTCTCAAGTTAACAAGGTCGTTTGCTCAGTCCTCCATTCTAAATCTAAAACCCCTCATTTTTATTCCCCACCTTTAGCTCTCATTTCTCTTCCCTATATCCAAGGTAATACATATCACATCTCTAAGATTCTGGCAAAAAAGAATATTAAAACTCTCTTTAAACCCCATAAAACCTTTAAACAATTCTTTAGAATAGCTAAGGATAAATTTGATCCCATGCTTGGCCAAGGAGTTTACAAAACTCCCTACTCTTGTGGCAAATTATACATACGCCACACTGGTAGATCATTTAAAGCTTGTTTCAAAGAACATATAGTTGATACCTTCCATAATCGCATTTCTAATTCAGTTATCACCTAACATTCTCACAAATGATGATGATTAACATCCAATCAGACCAATTGGTCTATCAACCTTAAGAAGGTAAGAGATTACTTTGATTTCTTTAAATTTTTGGCTTCACAACCCTATTACTACTCTCTCATCATTAGAGAAGCATTGGAAATTTAAAAACATCCTAATAATTTTAATCGGGAAGATGTTTACAAACTTGGCCAATCTTGGAAAATCATTATTCATCATATTGATCATTAGCCCTTCTTCTTTTTAAATATTTTATTTTATTTATTATTATTATCATCATTATTATGATTAGTATTATTCAATTTCCTCTTTCTTTTCATTTCTTGGTTTAATTTTACCTTTTATCCCCGCTCTAATTATATCCATCCATTTTTCCTCATTTTTTCTCTTTTTACTTTTTTACCCTTTTCCTCATTTTTAGCCATCTTTTTAGTTCCTTGAATATACAAACTTAACAAATTATATTTCTTAAACTTTATTTTCAACCTTTTCTTTTAATTTCAATCTTGACGCTAACATTAAATAGTTTGTATGCCATGTTATCCCCTATTTCTGGGGATAACTAAGGAGATGATATCTTGAGGCCCTCGAGTTGCAAAGATGGAGTTTTGAGAGACAGATGACTGACAATGTCCACATGCATAGACAAAGACCCACTTCATTGCCACACATCCTCGATTTGTCACGATGGTATTCACCACATCAGCTTGCTTCTAGAAGACAATGAGTCTTGCTCCATGAGGTACAAGTCATGTATCGTGGTAAGTGTCACTTTAATACTTGTTTGAGTATGTTGCATTTAATGTTGTTTTTTTTATTATAGAACGTCTGCTTGGAAATTATGCTCTTTGCCCTATTTCACCTTGGTGGTTGACATTGTGCCCTAATAAGTGGTCACCCTTGGAGATGGGTTTGCTACTGGGAGGTCACCTTGACGAGTCATCGTGCCATTTCCGATCATACTTATCATTTTTCACACTTCGTCTCCTTACCTTGTGGGATTTTCGGGTGTACTAACCCAAGAAGGGATTGTACCTCATTTCATGGGAAGAAGGGGTTGAAGGCCCGAAGGGAATGTAGCTGGCAAAAGATAAAAGTCAAAACCATACCCTTCCAGATGCTCGCGCAAAGAGGTCTTGAAAACGATGAAATGTTTCTCCTAAAAAATAAAAGGCCTGCAAGAAACAATTTCACATATATAAATGTCCCACTCATTAAGGGATCTACACAAGTGTGTTATACCCTTTACTTTACCCATATGGCACTCTGTGTACCTCCGGCTTCAAGTGACATTGTGGTACTACCTTCAAGTCTTATGTTACCGATTCGTACCCAATTGTTCTGGACTTTAAAATAATTAATGGCACATAAATGGGCTTGGACAAAAGATGCATTGAAAACGAAGGTGCAGCGCACCCTCTACAAAGGCACCCATAAATGAGACAATACGAACCCTTGTATGTCATGAACCCCATGCCAAAAATTCTTACCCTCATCCACTTCATCTTCTTCACATGGCTTAAAGAGGGTCCACCTAGGAAACACTCCTTGACTTAATGAATGATTCACCCAATAGACCACTTTGACAACCCTCCCATGCCTAAACTTGGAAAATTGCATAGGGTCTTTAAGCACTTGTTTATTTTGATAAGGTAGTTTTGATGCACATGTTTAGGTGGCTCTTGTATTAAACGTGATTTTACTTTCCATGATACATTTCACTTGAGACCCTTGGAGGGCACATTCATATGTCTTTGCAGGGCCTTGTCTGATGGAGGTTTTGGAGGAACAAGCCCAGTTTGGGCCTTCATTGGGGCAAGAAGCCCACGTGTTGGATGCCATGACCCGGACCTTGGGACAAGAGAGAAGATGGATGTTACCTTTGGAGGCAAGAGAGGAGACCTTGGAGTTGATAACTAGCCCTATCTAGTCCAACGACTTGCCTTTGGAGGCCTTACACCGCACTTTTGGGGCTTGACGTCTTGATTAGGGCTAGGGTTTGATGGTGGTGATGATGATTTGATGGACACTTTGCACCTTGTGATGAGGATTGCCCCTTGCACCATGAAGAAGACCCTAGTGCATGAAGGGAAGGTCTTTGGAGGCCCAACGACTTCCTCCCTATGCTCAACGACTTGTCAATTATGCCAAGATGTCACCCTAGAAGGGCTTGACATCACCTTTAGGGTTTCTTTTTGTGCAAATTTCAAATTAAAGTTGTCAAGGGGAAATATTAAGGCGGATGGCCCCCTTGTTTTGTGGTTTACCCTCATGTTACGTGGACAAATTAATTTTGAAAGCCTAGTATAAATAGAGGCTTGAATCATTTCATTTTATCATAACTCTCTCATGTGAGAAGAGCTACTTGGCTGAAATTTTTGCCCCTCTTGGGCAAATTACATCTCTCTCTCTCTCTCATGCAATTTTTTGGATGCTAGTACTTGTTCTTGTGGAGAAAATTGGTGTGCTACCCTTCTTGGAGGCTTATTCTTGCATGTGGATGGAATTTACTTGGTGAAATTAGGGTTTTATCTTGCTATCTTGTGTAATTGGTAAGGAATTTTCTGCAATTGTTAGTAAGTTCTTCTTGTTTCATATTGTTCTTGTCTAAAACCCTTGGAGGAGTATAAGGGCATACACCCTCCATCAAGCTTCATCTTGTTTGCTAATTGATAAGTCATTTTTGCAAGGTTACTGGGAGGAGTAAAAGGGCTTACACCCTCCTAGGTTTACCTTTGTTGGTTTTGCATGCTCTAGGGAGTAAAATAACTTACACCCCTAGAGATATCGTGGATCCAACTCATACATCCAAGACTCCATAACCCAGTAGACTAGTCACTAATCTAATCTTTGCATTAGAGAAACAAATTACATGCATTGGTATACGTGATTTTGAGAGATATTGAATTTGTTCAAGTTGGAATATTTTCTTGGTATCTTAAGCTTGCTCAAGCCACCAAGGGTCCTGTTTGGCTTAGTAGTTCTCTTGTTATAATCAAACAAAAGCTACAGTCATAAGGGCTGCAACAAAACACACTTAATCTTTTACTTTAACTTGCTTTTCAACCGTGGAAATTTGTTTCAAAACCACTATTATTGTTCTATTGTTTATTGGCTTACTTTTTTATGGTTTACTTGTTGATTTTTATGGCTGGAAATTGTTGTTGTAGCAATTGTTTGCTACAACCATAAGGCTGCCCTAATACTTTGTTGATAACTTCATTTAGCAGCCCTATTTCACCATCAAAGTTTATGCTTAAGTATTGGAAAGTTATCTACTTGTTTTGTGTTTCATTGTCCAATAATTATTTGATAATTTTGATGGTTAATTCTATAGTAACTAGCTCTTATTCTCAAGGGAGGCAGGCGTGGGGGGGGTCCTTTATGATCCCGGGGGAAAAACAGAGTCTAGGTACCACTGAAATCTAGGGATGGATACCAACAACAAAGTTAAGGCATACGCTCTTCTCAAGGGAGTTCAACTGGCCCATTCCAAGGGAATAAGAAAGCTTGTTGTCCTTGGTGTCTCTCTCACCATAATAAGACTGATGGTCAAGGGAACAAACCCCAAAGATCCCAGCTTAAAACAGATCCTGGACAGAACCAGGTTGGCCTCCAAAGAAATCAAGACTAACTTCTTTCACATCCTTCTAGGCAATAATAGTGAAGCAGACAAGATGGATAATGCAACCATCGAGACAAATCCCGGCACTCTCAGCATCGATGGAGTTTTAACCCCAACCACCCTATATTAATGAACCTCCAAGAGCGGATTTTGGACACCAAAAGGAGTCCCCCCCCATGGGGCTTAAGCATCCCTCACGATCACATGGATAGGAACAATGACAACTCCACCCAAGTGCGGCAAAAAGGAAGCATCCTCAACCTCCTCAGTCGGGGTCCACTGCGTGCCCGTAAGGAAAGTCACAACATGGCTGGGTGGACACTTTCAATCGTCCACGTGACAACCTGTCGTCGCACCATTTGGCATGTGCCATACGTGGACTCTCTACCTCGCGCGTACAAGATGATCTCTTCTCCAAGCAGTGAGAAATCTCCTCCTCGCATGGGAAATCCGGTGTACCCGGCTCGCCTATGTGGACATGATGGTCAAGCCTCTCATCTCCTTCATCGATTCAGCTCCCCTGATGTCGGTTGCCCCTCCATGGCGACGCTCAGTACTATGTACAAGACTCTTCCCACAAACTCGCGGGTTCGTTCGTCATCCCCCTCCTCGACAAACTTGCAGTCGTCCTTGCTCTGCGCGTGCCCTCATGGGAATTCCACTCCACTCGCTCGCTTCTCCAGACCCCCTGGTTCTTATTGCGGCCTTCTCACCACCTTGTAGTCATTCTCGATTTCCTCAGAGAGCTCCTTGGGTTGTTCGGTGTTGTGAACTGCTCAATTATAGATATTGGAGCCTTCATCATGCCTTACTCCTACCCCCCCTTCCGCTCCCTGCTACGCAGTCTCTTAGTTGTCCCCCCTCTCACTTACCTTTCCACCTGGGCCCTATGTAGAACCAACAAGAACCGGCCAATTCTGGCCTCTCCTCTGGTGATAGTGAAATGAAACAGGAGAATACAGTGCAGGAAGACTCGAACACCTGGTCAGAAGACAATTGGGAACCTGAATGTGGAGGATGCAGCAACCTTCGAGAGCAATTGGGAGCGTTGAGTGCTAACAGGGCTTTCGAGATGGAAACTCTTTCCCAACATCGTTTTCTGATCAGTAAACTACAGGATGAAAGCGAGGCACAGAGAAGCCAAATTGCTACCAATCGGGTGCAGATCGACACCCTTCAGCTCAGGATGGACCAACTTGATGACACACAGCCCCCAACAAGCAATACGAAAGCTCAGCAGGGATATTCGAGGAATGTCTAGTCCAATTCGATTAATCAGGTACCAGATTTGAATGTGTCGCTCTTTGACTTCCAGAGAAATGAGCAGCAACCCAAAGCGGAGAAAAATGTCTAAGCTAATCATTCTTGCTCTCAAACAGATCTATGTTTTGTCGTATAGTGTATTTAAGTGGCTCCTTCTGCATAATATATGCAGGAAATTCTCCACACAATATATTTTGTAAGCAAAGGGGATATATGAACACCCCAATTTTTGTAATCGTCCTCATAGAGAAGAACTCAGACACAACCTTTCATGGTTGTTTTTCTTTTTTGTAACCTCAGTGGATTTATCCACACTGATTAATATATTTTTACTAGTTCTTGTTAAAAAAAAAAAAAACTAGCTCTTATTCTCATTGATATATATTCTTGTTTACTGCTGCAATATAGGACATCAAGCTTCTCTTGCTTGTCCATTGGATATGTTGGCTTGTATCTCTTCTTTTTGTCTTTGTCTCGGGCAGGTACCATACTCTTCTGCAGGTACACTTCACTTTGGCAACCTACCCTTACCAACAAAACTCACTTAAGCCATCTTCCACTTCCTACTTTGACCTATAGGGGCATCACCTTCCATTACTCCATTTTCCATCTCATTTCCCCCTAAGGTCACCAAGATTCCCCCCTTGAGGTGATCACATCATGTATAAAGCAAGGGGAGTACCTATCTTAGGTGACAATGGGTAGGTATTCCCATAGTTGTCTCACATTTGTAGATTGGGTCAGGCTTTTCCCAAACTACAATCTGTGTGATAACATGTCCAATGCACCTTTATTATTTTAATCATTTTTCACAACTATTCAAACTCTTTTATCCACAATGGCTAACCTTAATTTGTAATCCTATAAATACCCAGCCAAGCAGTCTTTTCTATTATTATTTCAATTTTTTTGTCCCCAAAGATGGGTGGAGTGTCCACTCAAAGTGTTGGGCGTTTTATCTCCAGAAAGCTCAAGCAAAGAATATATATGTATATTTATATTGAACAAGACATCAATCTACTTGTGAAAACACTAGTAACTTGTGTATGGTTTTGATGTTCAAAAATACGTGTCAGGAAATCAATAAAAGTCTTTTTTTTTTCCCTTTGCAACCACCTTCAAAATAATCAACCCAATCACTACTATACAACCAACATCATACATAAACAAAATAATAAACAAAAAGATAATGCCATTTTTCCATTTATCTCCTCCTTTATTGTTCCAATATTGCTTTCAACGCAGATTAGACAATGAAAAAAAAAGGTAATAAAGTATACGACATTGAACAAAATCAAAATCATAAATTATTAAAGTTTAAATATCAATTTTCAGTGAATACAAATAAGGGATTTATGAGAGACAAAAATTGAAAGTTATATTCACCGATAATAATAATTGAAATTTATGTAGCAATGGTCAATATTTCAATTGATGAGAGATCAAAATTGAAATTTATATTAACCAATAATAACAATTGAAATTTATGTAGCAATGGCCAATATTTCAATATTTGAGAGGAATAACGTTAGTTAACTACAATTTTGGTTCTCAATACAATGATGTTAGGGGTTCATTATGTTTACATTAAAGAGATTGTTGACCAATATTTATGAAAATTGAATAAGATATTCAGATATCAATAGGCTATTAGTGAGTGGTTAATCATAAATAGTTTAAGTGGAGTTTGCAAAGAACAAAATTGAAAATATGATTCTAAACATTTTACTAATATTTATCTAACTCTTAAATATAGATGATAAATTACTTTCAAATGCGTTGTGAAATTTTGTTTTCATTTTGGTGTTATTTACTCTATAACAATGTTGTTAAACATTGGATTTATAACAACTACGCTGAAATAATTGGAAGATTAAGTAAATATAGAATGAACAGGGCTACAAAGTAGCATATACATGTCGTTATGCAGGAATTGAGAATGGTTAAATGGCAAAGGATGAATGACAACACATTGTCATTCAACCTTTGTCATTTAGCCATTCTCAATTCCTACATAGCAGCAAGTATATGCATTGTGTAGCCTTGTTTTATGTTGCATTGACTCATATATTGGGTAGTAGTAACAACATGAGTTAATGGTCTATGATAATTTATATTTTAAAGCTTTGGATTGAATGTATAACAATTGGTTTGTTCTGTTTTATGTACCTTCTCCGAAGGTACCTCAGCGTATCTTTTGATAACATACAACAAAAGGCTCTCTATTTGAGATCAACTTTTTTCCTATTTGAAGAGGGATAGACTATAAATATGTTCTCTCGGTCCATGGTTGATCTCAGTGATGCCCCCCGTCTCTTCACTGTTTTTTGTTTTGCAAGTGGTGGAGTTACCTAGGTATGACAAACTTTAATTATGTGACATCAAATGGTGATTATGTGACATCATATGGTGGCTTATAACTTTTTGCTTGTTTATTGTTCATTATATATGATAATTTCCTTTACAACTGAATAATTTGCTTTAGACAAATTTCTCTAGTTTCTTTTTTCAACTTTGGTGAAATAATTTCATCATCGATGTTTTCACAAATAGTATAAAAACCTTCCCCCAAAAATGATGTCCCTCATACTTTGACATAATTTATATTAATAATTGTTCAATAAATACAAAATATCACTTGAATGTGTTGATTGTTGCTATTGATAACTGATTTATAACGCTTTCATTTTCTACGTCAAAGGTTGTTTTAGGATTTAGTATTATCACGGTGGGTGTGAAAGAGGACCTATGTTCTTTGGTTCTCCTTTTCCTATCTTGGCTTTACTCTCCCTTGAACAATCTCATGGAAGTTAGCACATGTTTCTATTTTCCATCATTCGGCAACAACAACAACAATCCGTTGATATACATGGGAAATGTTGTTTTTTCTAGGATAAATCTCATGTGATTTATGTGTGCATGTTGCTATGTTCTTGTTATTTTTATCTCTCTTACATTTTATTTCCTAAGAACAAATACAAAGTGATAAAGGATGAGATTTTTGGTGACTCTAAAGTAATAATTGAGTGGCTAAATGGCAGGGGGAACTTAAATGCTTATGCCCTTCTGGGATTGATGAACATGATTAAGGCTTTAAAAAAGTTGTTCAAAAACATCAGTTTTGATCACATATACAGAGAGCAGAATATGATAGCTAATGCCCTCTCCAAAAAAACCTCAAAAGCTCCAGAAGGATTGATCACCTACAACAAATGGATCGAAGGACATGGAGGTCCTTCATGTAACTTGCAACTTTTCTAAGGACACTGGCTATTACACTTTTCCTGATTTCAATTTTTGATACTTTGATTTTTGTATCTTCCCTAGCTCTTAGGCAGGAGCATAGATAGCTCTATTTTATATTTTGTTTCTATGTAAAAGAAGCTACTAATTTTCTATTTTGTGGGAGCTCTTGCTATGGCCTGGATACTCTCTCATAGACTGAGATGGATGCTTATCCTTCATCTGAGAGATAGATGCAATTACTATGCCTGAGAAAGTCCACACACTTTTGGTGGCATTGGGAGAATTATTACTTGTGATCATTTTGTAGAGTTGACTTTGTAAATGAAAACACTATATATATCAATATAATGAGAAATTTTCTGCTGGGAAAAAAAGGATGAGATTTTGTATAGAGGGGTGCAATGAATGCTATCTAGTGAACATTGACTTGTAAAGTTGGCACCGAATGTACTATTGAGATTAAACACTAAAAATATGTTTGGATATAGTGTAACTATGAGAAATGGAAATTAATGAGCATTAACTTCTTCAAGAATCTACATCTTATTGAATGTGGGTAGTAAACTCGTGATTGACATTGAAGATTAAATATTGTTGAAGTACAATGAAGGTCAAAAGGATGGGGGAAATAAGTTAACTTTGATCATTTTCAATTTATTTACCAGTAAAAATATCAACAATATAAAACTTGAAAATAAAATAATTGTGTAGTAAATAGATTATGTTATTTAATGTTTTTTTTTTTTATAAATATGGCAAGATTTTTAATAGAATTTTGGATTTATTAGTTTAGATTACTAAAAAAATAATATAATGTTACTTCAATAAAAATAAGAATAAAAATAAAATTTAAAGTTTATTTGCTTGTACTCTCATTACTATATTCATAAATGTTCATAAAATTAATTAAAAAATGTTAAAACCAAGGTCTGAAAATAAACATGTTCATTTAAAAGCATATTGTAACATTAACCATTAACTATAATAATGAAATCTTCCTACGTTTCATTCCTTTCCCAAGGAGGAGGTTGCCAACATTGCCCAACAATCTCCAAGACAAAAATTATTGTTATAATCGTGTTCAAATTATAATAATTTAAATGGTTCTTCATGCCTTTAATTATCACACTAAGAATACCATAGTTGCTAATAATGACTAATAACTATATAAAGGAAATTAAGCTTTCTTTTGAACATATAAGTTGGTATCATTACCAACATCCTAAGATATTCTAGTCTATAAATTTGTAAAGTGCAAAGCCCTTTATCTAAACTCCAATAAAATAATATCTTTAATTATTATATTTTTAATTATGAGCATAATTTCATTTCCAAACAAATACATTTATTATTGTTAAATATATAATCTCAGTTTCCATTAATTAATTATTAATTAATTGTGAACAATTAAAATAACTTTAATTATATATATAAAAGGATACAAACCTTTCTGTAGTGCTTGTCGACTTGGATTGTTGATTGTTCATTCTTTGTTTCCGGGCTGATTTTCTCATTTTGACCATTCCCGATCCGATTGGTTGCTCATTTCAGTTTGGACTGACTGTCTGACATCAGAGTTGTAAATGATTTTATACTCCTTATAAAATTGAGCTAATTTCTCTTGGAAAAAAAAAAAGGAAATTAAACTTTCTTTTGAACATATAAGTTGGTATCATTACCAACATCCTAAGATATTCTAATCCATAAATTTGTAAAGTGCAAAGCCCTTTATCTAAACTCCAATCAAATAATATCTTTAATTATCATATTTTTAATTATGAGCATAATTTCATTTCCAAACAAATACATTTATTATTATTAAATATATAATCTCAGTTTCCATTAATTAATTATTAATTAATTGTGAACAATTAAAATAACTTTAATTATATATATATAAGGATACAACAATGAGGATTTACATGTCGTGAGTTTTTGTATACGAGAATGTCAATCTAAAACACGAGGACTTCAAATTCATCCACCAATCATACAATACATAAATCCATTTTAAAATGGTATAAAAAAACAAAAATAATTTCATGATGTTAAATTTTTGAAATAAGTTGAATTTTTTTTATCAAAGATCAACTAATATGTAGTTAAAAGCGAACTCATCACTATATTACCTCACCACAGGTATAATAAGTGAAATTAATGTATTACCTTCCTACATGCTTTTTAAAAATGTTTTGGTGTATTAGTTATACATAGTTCAAAGTGAAATAATTAAGAAACATTCGAAACTTGTAATAATCTATTACTTATGCATAACCTAAAAACAATAACCACTTTATATTTTTTAAAGTTGAAATTCTAAAATAAATTTGAGGAAAAAACACTAACAAAACTAGTCTACAAATGAATCACAACACAAAATAAAAATTCCCTACATTTATAATTAAAAATAATGAAATGAAATCCATATATAAAAATTAAATGTTTTTATAATTAAATAATAAGATGTTAACACTAATGAAATAAAATGGAAAAAAAAATAATATCGAAATAAAAAATAAAAAATAAATTATATATAAAAATAATAAAAATAAATCCATCTTAATTTTAGTGCTTTTTAAATAACTAAAACATTACACTAAGCATCCAAAACATTAAACCAATATTATTTTTATAATTAAGATGAAGGTGAAGTGTAAGAGGAATTAAAAATAAAACAATTCTAAAATAGAATTTTTAAGTTAAAATGAGTTAAAATTAAAACAAATATAATTTTTGCAAGTTAATATGTATAAAATACTAAAATTAACATAATACTTAAAATAATCAAATTATTATAAATATAAATATTTGAGTGTTATTGGTACAATATGGATCCAATTATACTCTAAACTTGTGAATCATAAATCCTTAAATTAGACAAATTTGCTAGACAACATCCAATTAAATTAACTCAACATTTAACTAGAGTCGTTGCTTCATATTTTAATTCTGTCTAGTCGCACGATTTCAAAACTAAGGGTTAGTTTGGTACTTGTGGTCAAGAAAAATCGATGCAATGATTTTAAAGACAAGTTTGGAAATCATCTCTTGTGTTTGAGAGTACATTTAAATCTTTGGAAATTTGTGGTGTAAGGTTCAATGTTGAGATGTTTGTTTCACATGGTTTGCTTAGCATATATCCAATCAAGACAACTTAAGAACAAAGTGTTTGGTGATAGACCTATGATTTGATTTTTGATTTAATTCTTATAGGCATAATCTACGCTTTATTTCTCAGTCTTGAATTGATCTCTAAATGTGATGGTATTTTTCAGATTCTATACATGCAAAAAAACTTGACATTGGCCTTATGTTACTAATTACATGAACATAAAGTGTCATATTGTTGACCAAAATTTGGTCACTTATACGTTCCCACTCTTGGAATAATAATAATAATAAAAAAGATATTGGATGATGAAAAATTTTGAACTATTATGAGTTCATTATGTAGTCCTCGGTCTCAGCTTCGCCATGCATTTATTGGATTGAAAACTGGAGTTTGTATGCTCAAGATATCTAGGTTTAAAGTTTAAACAGTGTTTTAAAAGACGCTTCTTCAACGTGCGAAAAAGTTAAATTTTCTTGGAATTGAGAACTCTTGGAACCATGAATTGTCTTGGAATCACGGTACACATCCTTTACTTATTTTATAAACTCTCTTCCACTCATCCCACACTTTTATTTTCAAAATCTCCACTCTCCTTTTACCTCCTCTCCACTAGTCTACACATGTCCACACTTAGTTTTTTTTGAGTCCTCATCGGACTCGCGAACGCACCCACACCCATATTCCCTCACTCCCTCACCCCATGAGTCTATGACCTACATTTTCCACCCCCCTCACTTACACTCCCCTCAAATTACCCCCACTTACACTCTCATCCCACACCCCCTCACCCTCTCCACTCCCTTATCCCTTATCCTCCATACTTAGAAATGATCCTAAGTCCTTTCAAACTCACTCACCCCTCCCCCTCACCTTCCTCACTCCCCTTTATCCCCCTTATCTCACACTTAGATTTTCTTTTTAAACTTGTTTCAGACTCACGAGGACAGATTCACTCACATCCCCCTCATTCCTTCATCCACTAGCCCGATACTTCGACACCTATAACCCCCCCGTCCCCCACCTCAACCATCTACACTTCTCCCCCTCCCTAACTACCCTTTCCCACTCTTCCTTTTAAACATCCTACCTTAACCCCTTTTAAATTATTTAAATTCCAAACTAATTAAACCCTCCCATATGGAGACCTAAGAAAATATGACAAGTGGTAGCCTACAACTAGATTGACATGGAAACTAACTAATGTGACACATGGCAACTTATGGAGGGAAACACATGGCATAGTTTTATGGCACACTCTTATTAGATACACATGGCAGATTTTCGACCTGTAAGATGAAGACTCGTGGCATCTCATCATTGATGACATGTGGTAGCTTATCAAGTGATGACACGTGGCAAATTGTGAATGGCTAACTCATCAAGATGACTTGGTGTGAGGTGGACATTGACTTGGCATGCAAAATTATTATTTTATTCATCAATTTTCTAAGGAAGGTCGACCCATTAAGCTCCATATTCTCTTTTTAATGTTTCTTACCAAGTGTATGAGACACTTATTACTATATAATACTCAAACTCAAACTTTCCCATGCACCTGGGGATGGGATTTACAACAAAAGTCGAATTTTGAACTAAAGGAGGGCAAATCCAAGGTCAAGGGCTTAGATTTGCCCAAGATATCCAATCGACGGTGGCTAAGCGTTAATCTTGTGGAGGCCATAACTTGAGCTTCGGGTATCGGAATCGCACAAAATTTATATCGTTGCAAAGGTATTTTGATGAAGAAGATGATGGTATAGATTTCAAGGGCTGAAAGTTGTTATATTTTTCCAAAAAAATAAAATATCAGTCAGCTTCATTTTTAATGGGCTTGCATGACAACTCAACTTCACGAGCTCATATCTTGAGATCCGGGTGATGGATTTGGGTAAATTTTTTATCCGGATCTCGGGGGCTGAGATCTGGATGACTTGAATGCTGAGAGAGGAGGAGATTAGAAATGCCAATCTTGCATAAAAATAAGCATGGACAAAAACAACATGTAAATGAAGTACTTGGGAAGTGAAACTCAAAGAAGAGCCTCGCCTCTAAAACTAATTACTAGTAAATCACTCAGAGCTAATGAATCTCACAATGAACAATAGAAAATATAAGAGAAGCCAAAATGAGTAACTTGATATTATGAGAAGGCTTGCTAGGCCTTTATATAGCATTACAAAATGGTCCATTGGACAAAGTAAAAAAAAACTCATTAAGTGGGTCCCTATTATTAGTATAATAGATCTAACTACCCAATTAACTAAGTAGTGGAAAATAAAACCCGATACAATAATGGGAAGAGCTCATTAAATGAGTCTCTATTATTATAATAATAGATCTAACTACCCAACTGAGTAAGTAGTGGAAAATAAAACCCAATACAACAATGGAGAGGTGGGACTCTCTTTGACCCATATGGGCAACCTGCTAGCCCAATTAATTAATGAGGAGGTGGGCATCTCCTTGATCCACATGGACAATCTATTAGCTTTATAGTTTTATGACTTTTGTATTTGAATTTAGACCATATACCCCCTAAAATTCGGATCATTCCTCCCCCCTTAGAAAATGATGGTCCCCATCATTTCACCCATGCTAAAAAAAAAAAACCCCATTATCATATCATTATGATTACAATGTGAAAATAACCAATGAAGAGAAGGGTTTTGTGTGGTTGACCCATAACTGTGGGTTTGTGGTTGACCCATAACCTAGTTGACAATGGCATTGTACATGGGTAGAAAAATAAAGAAATTTTAATAAAATCCCAAAATTAAAAAAATAATATGGAAATATCATGACTTTGGGGTTTGTGAACATCATCTGCAAATATATTCATAACTTTTGCTACGGGTGATGAAATCAAATTCCGTCGAAGACCCATTTGAGCTACTGAAGAGATATTTACATCGATATATGGAACTTGTTTTGAGGTGGCCCATGGAGTGAGAAAAAACAGGCCGAATTTGAAGGGCACGCGACCACGTTGGTTACAGACATGCGTTGCTTCAAACAAATATATCTCATAAAACAGACAACAAAATGAAATTCCGCGAAATACCCATTTGAGATATTGAATAGAACTTTCTAGCCATATGTGGAACTCCTTTAGTTTCTTGAGAAGGGAGAAAACCACTGTTGAATATGGTGGTATGAGCGACCTCCTTGGGTCAAATACATGTTGATATTCAATCGATTATATCTCTCAAACCAAGAAGAAAAATGAGATTCCGAGAAATACCCATTTGATATATTGCAGATATCTTTCCAGCCATATGTGGAACTCCTTTTGTAGTTTCCTGAGTAGGGAGAAAAGTATCGTTGAAGATGGTGGTACGTGTGGCCTCCTTGGGTCAAATACATGCTGAGATTCAATCGATGATATCTCTCAAACCAAGAAGCCAAATAAGATTTCACGATCTGGATCAACTTTATATCGTTGGAAAGATAAGACGATGAAGTTCATATCTGAAGTGATTTTCATGTCTAAAAGCTTGACTTTCACTTCCATAAAATTAAAACAGAGTCCCCCTCTTTAAAAGGACACTTAATTGAATTTTGTAAATAAAAGTTTATTTAAAAACTTTTATTAAAAAGGGAAAGGGACCCATTTAAAAGTTACAGATGTTAATGATGTGAATTCATTGATAAGCACTTAAATGAGGCATTAATTAAAGAATATGTTTCAAGAAGAAAATTGTACGGGAATTTCAAGAGAGAAAGAAAACCTAACTACTCAAGTAGTTAGAAAATCTCATCTTAAAAAGAGAAGAAAGGCTTCATCAAGGGATAATAATGAGAATTGTTAGAGGGGCAGGGCAGAAGATCAGAGGAAGAAGAAGGTACAACCATGAATAGACAGACAAGCTTCTGATCAAAGAAAAAAGATCTCCATCTTCTCCATTCTTTCTATTCTTCTAGACCATTTCTCATATCCTTATGTTTGAGTCTCTGAATCGGGCATAAGGTTGAGTTCTTGAGTGTTCTTCTTGTATTATTCCAAAAATATTTTTCTTGTATGATCATGGAGTATTTACAACCATATACATGATTGTCAAAGATTTTGTAATGAAGAACATTTTTTTATGATTAAACTCCACAAAGAATTGCTTCGGGGTTGATTTTGGTTGTATCTTGTCTTAAGTATGAGGTATTTGAGATTGACCTATCTAATTATCTTTTGATCTTGATAGTAGTACTCTTTTAAAATTCTTTGAGATGATCAAATTATTCTCTTCTATTTTTTCGTGAAGAAGACATGGATGCATTTATATATGATTAAGAAGATTGTGTATGTGATGTTGATCGCAAATAAATTTTGATGTTGAAGCCCTACTTCAATCTTTTCAAATGTTTAAAGACTTCTTGTTGCATACAAAGATCAGATTAGGTTATCGAAGAACCATATCATTTCATAATTTCAAGAAATAAAGATCTAGGGTTTGATGCCTTAACATTCTCATAATCCAAGATATCACAGATATATCTTTTAGCTAAAGAGGAGTACCACCTCTCTAAAAACGCAGGGGGATTCATATCCTTGTGAGGTTGTCATTTATGTCCTGACGGATTCAAGCATCAACACATATGCAATGATGTTTTGAGTAAAATTCGAATTTATTTGAAGGCATTGTCTAAACATTTTACGTTTTCGCATTTTTCACTGGAATCTGGACATATAAATCTCAGTAAAATCACCAATTTATGTTGTCTAAATTGCATTTTTGAATGAATTGATGGATTCAACGTCCTATAAAACCCCCGAGGTGCTCGGATTATACAGACTCAACCACTTAAATCTATAGTCCTAACAATTTATGGCCAGATTTCAGACAAAATTGATCGAAACAAAACATAAAACGTTTACACTACACATTTATTTGAATGTTTCTAGCTCCAAACACTTATCTCACATGCATCTCACACTTGACACAATTTGGAATAAAACTACAAGTAAATCTTCCAAATTGCTATTCATAAGATCTTTCACGATTTTATCACTTCAATATTTATTCATCATGATGTTTTGTTGGTATATTGTGGCATGTGTGTTTTAATTAATCAACTAGACCATCGTTGCATTCACTATATCACATTATTTGGCAATAATGGTTTATTGGGTTAATTAAAAGGGTTAATTTGAGCTAATTTGCACTTCTATTTCTATCTTTAATGTTATATCTAGATTGATCTTTAGGGATTCCCCCTAGGTTATGGTAGTTTAGTTTCCTTGGTTTGAAGTTTGGGGCGAGGCTACCAAGGTGATAGTGGGTATCTTTCCTGTAGTGACTCTAGGCTCTCTTGCCAAGGTTAGGACTTTTCCTCTTGGGGTAGAGTTTGAGCGGTAACAGGTCCTATTGGGACTCTTCCTCCCCCACATGGACACTTTTTCATGGGGACCCTTCCTCCCCTGGGTGGGCACTTTTGCACTCTTATGTCTTGTGTTTTTTATCTTGTTCATGGAGCTTTTGATCGCCTCTTGGAAAGATTGTTCATCTTTTTTGTTGCGTTGTTTTTGTTCGTTCCTTTAGGCCTTCCATTTTTACCCTTTTTTACTTTGCAACTCCAAGAGTGAGGGAGTGGGTTGGTGAGGCAGTGGCCTCTTGTTTCTTCTAATCACCTCGAGTACAATTGCACTTAGTCATTGCCCCATTGTTTTGTGCCAATTATCAAGACTAGATTTTCCTCTAACTATGACTATGACCAAACAAAAGCCAAATACAACCATTGCACATACAAGAAAAACATCATATTAGCAAACCAATTTTTAACTCGAAGCAAGATTGCAAAATGAAGTTTAAAATTGCCATGTCATTTCAAATTTTGTATTTTACCTACACCTCCATTCTTACTTTTTGAACAAAGAGGATTTGATGATTATATGTGTTCAGGAATGTAATGTGAATCAAAACATTTATTCCTCAATTCTAAAAGAGCTAAAATAACAACTCAAGCACCAAGAGCTAAACTTTATAGGTATGATTTTATGGTGTTTTTATGTCTCATTGAATAAACATAAATGTTTACAATGGATGTGAAATTGTTCCTTAAAAAGAGAGTGTCAGGGGATCACTTGCCATTGCATGGAAATTTATTCCAAGTCAAGACCAAAGAGGGGAAATATTGTATTATTCTTATTGTAAAAGAATAGGCCATAAACCAATCATTCAATAGCACAACAAAGAAAACAAGGTATTGTAGTAAAGATAATAACAAATTCATTTTAGTTTTCAACCCATAATTCTTATTTTATGTTGTTAAGGTCTACTTTATAAACTTGAAGCTCTGCTAGGCAAGCTACCAAAACCCAACACTTGAGATAGTTTCAAAAACTCGTGAAGGCTATAGCTCAACTATCTAGGTTCAGGATGAGGTAAACAAGATATCTTTGGAAATATATTGAACAAAGATATAGCTTGGGAACACTTCAATCTTCTTCTCTAGTGATAAAGAACAATACTTTGTAATCGTGACCTTGAGAAGATGTGTAACTTGCATATGCCATAACTTAGGCATACAAACTCAAAATCTAGAAAATGATGGCTAATTGGAAACATTACGAAGAACACTCAAAGGTAAAACAACGTTGTCAACACTACAAGGAGAACAACTTATGGTGGAGGTTTTTAGTGTTAGAAAATTTGGCAAAATTAAAAAAAATATATCCACTACAACCTCCTCTATTGACTACAAAGGTTTTAACGTATGTTCCATATAACTAAAAACTTTGGGCGGGTAGAGGTTGTAGCAGAGCTTTTTTTTTTTTTTTCGGTGTTGTTCTTGTCAAAATGCACCGATGCGGTATTGAAAAACATGCACCGGTGCATTAATATAATAGAAATGCATAGGTGCGCTAACATAATACAATCACTATCCCCGAGGTGTAGGACAGTCGGTGACGGAGTGTGCTGTTAAGGCGCTAAGTCACCGGTTCGAAACCTGTGGGTACAAAAAGTCTAGCCGTCTTTAGAGTTGGTGTGGCTCAAGCCGAGTGCGATCCCTAGGTGATTTTGATGGCTTAAATGCCCCTGAGTCGCGGTTTCTTAGCCACAGGTTAGTCCCACATGTCACGGACAAACTAACAAAAAAAACAAAAAAAAAACATAATACAATCACCGCGTTAATATAATAAAAAACGCTTAGGTGCTTTTATAACTGTTGCGCACCGGTTTTGCCTTTTTCGTTGTATGTAGAGCACCGATGCTCTTATAATTTCTACGCGTTGGTTCCTCCTTGTTTTTGTATGAAGCACCAATGCGTTTTAGGTTTTCTACAGCCCGATGCATTTAAGATATAATGAGCACCGGTGTGATCAAGTTATCCTGAGACCCGGTGTGTTTAATATAGACTGCGACCCAATGCTAGTATAATTAGTACGTACCAATATCTATTTTACAATGTGCATTGAAGGGTAGTGAAATTTTGAATATTCGAGGTGAGATGTCGGTGCCATTATTTTTACTAAGCACTAGTGCGTATATTATAGTAAAGGCATCGATGCGCAAATAATATTTAGAACCGTGATTCGTATATTAAACTTAATGCACTGGTGCGTAAATTATTTTTAGTGCTCCGGTATATATTTTAAACATGAGCATCGTACAATTTTGAAACAATAATTATTATTGTACGTTATATCGTTTACATAACAATGCGTTTTCTCAATATTTCACATCGGTGCATTTTTATAATTAATGTGAATTGATGTCTATGACTCCTCAAAACACATCGCTTTCTATACTATGGCACACATCGTCCAGTGAGTTCAAAATAATACAATGCATTGATATGTATATATTTTAATTTATTGTTTTTTACAAATTTTCAATTAATCATTTCAAAATCAAATATTTTTTTTAATAATAATATTGTTTTTTATTTTTGTTATCGCATTTCGTTATAGTGATTGCATTAATGTGTTATCCAACGAATTACACCTCCTAAGAGGTCATGAGTTCAAATTCAGAGGGGGGTAGGGTATGTATACCTCTGTAGACTTTAGCAGTCAAATCAATGTGCGGAAGGGGTCCCTTGTCCCACAAACAAGGGGGTCTCATACACCAATTTGGTGTTTGTCTTGGTCATGACCTTAAAATTAGATTATTATTATTAATAATAATTATTCAGGAATGCAACATTTTACAACATTCAACAATGCAATGAAATAAGAAACGCATTTTATTATATATGAGTAAGATACCCATTGTCATATAAAAAGGGACAATGTAAAGGTCCACAATAATCAAATTGAAACAAATTTGTAATTGTTACACTTATTGGTAACATGTCATAATGCAATTGGGACAACATGTCAAGTACATTAAACAAAATCCCTGATTTTCAAAGACAAATATTCAAAAACATACAACTTGTAGTAACATTCAATTATATTGATTGTTATTCATTGGTTGAACTGTTATCATCATTCGAGCTGTGTGCATGCCTCATTTCTTCATCATTTGTAGGTAATATTGTACTTTGGTTTTTTAACATAATGTTTTCTTGATCAACTTGTTTTTTATGTTCTGCCCCTTCATCTTCCATCTACAAACATAGAAATAAATTATAATAAGTATATCTACATTTATATATATAGTAGAATATACATGATTGCGTAAATAAATAAAAACATACCTTAGTACCAAGTCTTTCATAAACAATACACATTATTTTGAAGCCGTGTTTAATGCATTCTCTCAAAATCTTTTTTGTTGGTTGCATTCCATATTTTGTTTCTTGCATGTTTAATACAACATGACAAAGCACAGTCAATATAATTAATATAAAGTTTTTTTGTTTTTTTCATTAATTATAAAACAAGGGAAGTTAAACAACATAACTACTGACAAACTGTTCAATTAAACTTTCATTCTTCAACATATACTCATAACCCGTAATTAACCCAATGTTTATCAATTCATGGGTTGGCTCCTCTTTGTATGTTAGCACCTACTAGAAGACATCCATGGACAAGTCTAAATTAATTATTTAAATATAAAGTTCACAACAAACATGAAATCTTAAGAAATACCGAAAATGTAAATACTCGCAAAGTTTGTGATCAACCCTTTTATTCCTAGTTGTCGTGTATTATGTGTTGAATGTATTCTATTTTTTTTCTTTTCTACAACAAAACAATTGAAAATTAGTATTTCACGTGATAATTAAATTCGATGTACATAAAAGAATAAATAAATTATTACATACCTACGATACACATTGTAGTTGGGATGGTTCATCTTGCGATGTAATTATGTTCATTTAGTTTCTATCTTCTTCTATCGTATATAAGAATTACGTAATTTAAAAAAAAAATAAGATCTTGGTGTGTATAGTAACTTAATATGCACCGGGGCGTCAACCATATTTATACGCACTGGTGCATCAACCATATATATACGCACAAATACAGTATAAAAGTGTCATTGCAAAACTGAAAACATTTTACAAATTTTTGTATTCAGTCGGTGCTCTATGAATTAAGAAAAGCACAACTTCCTAAGTACTGTTTATTATGCACCGTCGACATGTGAACAAATTTAAGACATGGCAGTTTCCTTATAAAAAATCAATAATTTTTCCATTTAAACTCAACGGTGTGCTTTGTAAACAGTGTGCCACAGTGCTTGTCTAGGTAAAATGTGCACCGTCGATCGCGAAAAGGATTTTTTAATATTATCTATAATTTAAATTGAGCGGTGTTGTTTACATACAAATATGCATCGATGCTCTTACTATGTATAGAGTGCACTAGTCATCACGAAGGCATTTACAAATTAAAAAAAAAAAAAAAAAAACAAAAAAAACAAAACGAAAGCGACAGGATGGTTTGGGATCCAATGCAATGAGTGGTTTCATTACAACGGATAGAAAACACCCATATATAAATGAACAAACGCTATAATTTTTTTTCTTAAAGTAAATATCCTTGTGAAATATAGAAAGAGAGCAAAAAAACAGTGAGGAAATTAGAGCTTCCAATATTGAAGGTAACTATGAAACCATTTTTTTTGTTATGGAATGCACTAAAAATTGTTTGAATTGAATAAGAGAATGATTCAAATGATTAATATAATGAAATCATATACCTGGAATTTCTCCTCTACAAATTTCTATATAATCTACTGTAATCTCCCTCGAATTTGTCTCTTAAAAAAAATCCACCCACTTCAAAGTCTTTGATGATAAATCTTTGTTGCACAAATTTACTTTCTAACGTTTGGAAAAAAATAAAATAATGAATGAGGTTTTCCTTTATAAACACAAAAACTCAAATTCCTGCTCATTTTTTCGTTGTATATTTCAGCGCATTGATGATAAACACATGCATTTTTTTTTTTAAGTTACATTTTCGGTGTGCTATACAGTGAACAACGCACCAGTGTGGTGTGTACGTAGAACACACCGATTTATTTTTGTAATAAATTTCAACATATCACACGTTATTTTTCTAACTTGCTTCAGTCAGTGCACTATATTGTTCGAAACGTACCATAAGGAAGTTAAATTTTCACAATGCAAATGCAAACATCTGCATTTAAATTTTGCAAAGGCAATAACAAAGGTCAATTTTCGGTGCTTCGCTCAACTGAATGCACCGATGCGTTTGGTTTATCCATACACATTGGTGCATATTTATATGATGAAGTGCATCGTCAAGTTATAAAAGTTATTTGAAATTATTTTTGAATTTAGATTGTTCTATACTGCCCAAGATGATAGTTTTGGCTCAAATGCAGTAATAAAGGAATTACAATATCAAATGGCCAATTCTTCAACTTCCAGCTCATTTTGTATCTTTGGAAGTCCTTCAAGTTTTCTCACGCTGATTGCAATACGTCTAGATTTTATTGATAATTCATTTATCCAATTGAATTTATGTTATGTATGCAGGTGCAGTTGAATAATTGTTCATTCAGTTTTCCAGGATCAAGATTCAGGATCGAGTTAAGATGCTCAAGATATTCCCACAGTCCCAAGACTTCGTAAGCTCTTATCAGGAGAAAGATACCGCACGTAGATGTTTAATGAAAATGCACAACTTCTTTACCCTACCAATCCTGACATGTCATCTTCCCACAACTAGTGGGGATCAACTGTATTACACCGTGAATTGGATCTCTTTTATGTAGACAACCTCGTAGGGCGTAAGAAAAAGATGATCAAGTAATTGTATTTTTGGATTTTCAATGGAACTAATGTAAATGTATTGTTTAATTTGACACTTGTTTTATAAAGTGGTCATTTTCCTGTTTATTATTGGGAAAAAAAATGTCCATGCTTCTAATAAGTGTTTGGTATAATGTTTGAACGTATTAAATGCAGTGTGTTACTAATATTATCAATGCAATATTCAATATTTTTACAATCAAGATTCTGATGACGAGCGACATGTCCACCATCTACCGTTGTACTCCACTACAATGTCAAATCATGAGCTTGCTACTAAACGAAAACAACTCGGAGAGGAAGCATACCAAGAATGGTTGAAACAACCACCTATTCAATTCCCACTACGTACCGAGTCACCAATTCAAGACCTCGACAATAACACTAGTTCTTCACATGTTGGGGATGAAGGCAATGATATAGAGGTTGGTATGGATGATTTCTTGTCGGATACCCAAGCCATGGAGGGAATGTTGTTAAATGCATTCCAACAAAATGAACTAGGGGATGGAACTGATGTCGTAGATACCTTGTTCAAAAGCCTGAAATCTGCTTCCACCACGCCTCTATTTGGTCGAGTACAGGGATTTGCAAGGTTTACCCAGCTAGGGAGAACAATGTTACGATACAACTTGAAAGCAATGTATGGTATGTCAAACACGTGTTTCTCGACACTTTTGAGGTAACTAACCATTAAGTCCCCTAAATTTTTAAGGAATCTTGTCACGCAATGAAGGAAGAAAAGGGTTGACTTTATTCATGCTTAAAGATATTGTACATTTATATTTCCCACTTATTGCAGGTTACTCAAATATAAGTTACTTCCAAGTGATAATGTCTTGCCTGATAGTTGCGCAGAGGCAAAACAAATGCTGGAAATGTTGGGTGTTGAGTACATATCATACCACACATGTTTGAATGATTGTATTCTATACAAAAATGAACATGTCGACAAAGATATATGCCCAGAATGTGGGCATGACATGTACCTTGAATAAATAAAAAAAGGGTAAGGCACATGATCCAAAAATGAAAGGTATTATAAACAAAATGACATTAAATGGATGCTCATGAATGATTAAAGAGTTTAGCCATCATTAAACATGTTGTAAATAAGAGAAGATAACAACAAGAAGAAAGAGAAATAGACACAAAGAACTTGTTAACGACGCTCACCAATGTTTGGCTACATCTCCGGGCCCGCTTCCAAGTGGAGGACCACTTTATTGATATTTAGTGCTCAAGTTCTCTTTACAATTGTTCTTTTTTGTTACAAACATGCTTTTGATATGTTGTACAAGAGCACCTTGTGCAGATGCACACATGCCTCAACTATCTCCTCTCTAAACATGACTCAATGCCCCTCAAAACATGAGAAATGGGCCATTAGCTCAAGCTGCTCTTCACATTCCCTGCAATCCAAAAGTACCCTCACAAGCTCAAAGGGCCTAGTTTATATAGTTTTTAGGCTCAGTTATGGAAGCCCAACTTCCCACAAAGATCTAGCCTCTTTTTGGGATCAAATCCCACTCCAAATGGCCAAGAAATCTCCAAAAAGGCCTAATCTGGGCAAAAACTATAACAAAATAACCACTATGATTTACAAAATCAAAATAAGCCCCTAAAGGCTGGGTGTGTGCCCCTTTGCTAGGTCGTATGAGCCGTATGGCCAACCGCCAACCCACAAGGGCGCTGTGCGCTGGCCCCTCCTCTGAATATTGCTGGTCAAACAATGGAACCGAGGGCTCGATCGGTCGGATAAGCCCCCACTGTGGTCACAACCCCTGGTCTTATGGTATTTGTTCCATGTCCGGTGGCCCTGCGCCTTACCCTCATCGCATGAGTGTATACGCTCTTGGGTGCTATTTCGTGGTTGTATTATTTGCAACAAGACCGTGGGCTGGGGCCTAGCCCCAACCCCTTTACTTCGCAACCAACACACAACACACTTTAAATAATATAAAGCGCTTATATATGTTAAGTTCCACCACAGGTGGGTTGGTAGCCTGGCCCTGCCCAAAACGTTCCCCCACGCCCGAAGGTTGTGGGTTCGACTCCTATGGAGTCCATAAAATCTTTACAACAAAAAACCAATGAAGGTGTGCCACGTGGCAGCCCATGACTGGGCCACGTGGCACCATTTAATTCGCCCACTAGGTGACACTTGTCAAGCGGTGATTCGACCACGTCTGCCACAACTGACCAGTTAGCATGCCACTCCTCTACCACGCCATTGTATGGTCAACTGCCATGTGTCACCTCCAGATGATGCCACACCATCATGATGTTATGTCGACATCAGCGTTGACTGTTGACTGTTTACTTTTTGCCTGTTTGAGAATTTGATCAGAAAGCGATAAATTTCGCATACGGTGTCCGTTTGAGGAAGTAAATATATGGCCGGAATCAATGTGACGAGACAAACACAATGAAATTGGTTTCATTCGATTATGAGAACTTTTATTTTTGAGCATTTTCTTGAACTGAGGATCCTCCTAGATCAATCCTCCCTACTTGGAAGCTTTTGGACCACCAAAAGTCTGGTATCAGTTGGTAAATAAGTGAGGATATTGAACCCTCACTTTTTCGGTCTCCATCCACTTAGTCTGACTTGGATTTGTGCCCTTCAATCCCACTTGAAGATACTCCACATCACCCTTGCGAGAAGTACAAACCCTTTTGTCCAAAATGGTGTCATCCTACAACTCATTCATATATTCAAGAGCAAAATTATCTATGGAAGGAATCTGAACATTC
>ML777332.1:1224942-1243070 GCA_009831015.1 Picea engelmannii | reverse complement strand
TAAATAGCTATGCAAACCACCTATGTACTTAAGCAATGTCTCTTGAGTATCCAATGGTATTCCCAACAATAAAGCTCTTTTTCGAAATTCATGTGTATAACTTTGAACAATTTGTCCCTTTAACTGCCTAAAGTTCTGCCATGACATAATAGGTTGTTGCATATAAGCTAGAGGATAAAATTGCTTTTGTAAAACAGATGTAAAATCAAGCCATGAAGAGAGTGTCTTACCAAAAGTTTTAAGATCCTGTTTTGTCCTACTTTCCCACCACACAAGGGCGGTTCCTCCCATCTTGAGACTAGCAAGCTGGATCATAGTCTCCTCATCTATGTTTTTTTGAATCTTGCAATATACTTCAATTTGTCTTATCCAATTATCTAACTTTTCCGCATTTGGTTCCCCATCATACAAAGGCAACTCAAACTTAACATCAAGCTTTAACAAAGGCATGTCAGACTTATGTTTATGTGTATGCTTTTGTATAGTATGTGTCGTAGAAAGAGAACTAGCATTTGAAGTAGAACTTGAAGAAGGAGAAGAAGCTGGTGTAGGAGGAGGCTTTGAAGATTCTCCTTTGGCTTCACTTTTCTCCTTCGTAAGAGGTTCTCCTACACCAAGTTTCTTTCTCTCCAAGAAATCATCATATAACACTTTGACCATTTCTGACATGGAGAAAAATGCTTTTTAGAACTCTCTAGTTCGTGGAGAAGTTTCTCCTTCTGTCGCCATTCTTTTCTTCCTCAACACTCGTTATATCTCTGAAATGAATTCACCCAATGATCCTTCTCCTCTTCTAGATTTGTATCTCGTGAGCATCAAATCCTGCACTTGTTAAACCTTCCAACACAACCAAAGCTCTGATGCCAAAATACTTGATCCATAAATGAAAGGTATTATAAACAAAGTGTCATTAACTTGATGCTCATGAATGATTAAAGAGTTCAACCATCATTAAACATGTTGTAAATAAGAGAATATAACAACAAGAAGAAAGAGAAATAGACACAAAGAACTTGTTAACGAAGTTCACCAATGTGTGGCTACATCTTCGGGCCCGCTTCCAAGTGGAGGACCACTTTATTGATCTTTAATGCTCAAGTTCTCTTTACAATTGTTCTTTGTTGTTACAAACAGGCTTCTGATCTGTTGTACAAGACTTCCTTGTGTAGATGCACACATGCCTCAACTATCTCCTCTCAAAACATGACTCATTGCCCCTCAAAACATGAGAAATGGGCCATTAGCTCAAGTTGCTCTTCACATTGCCTGCAATACAAAAGTACACTCACAAGCTCAAAGGGCCTAGTTTGTATAGTTTTAGGCTCAGTTATGGAAGCCCAACTTCCCACAAAGATCTGACCTCTTTTGGGGATCAAATCCCCCTCCAAATGGCCAAGAAATCTCCAAAAAGGCCCAATCTGGGCAAAAACTATAACAAAATAACCACTATGATTTACAAAATCAAAATAAGCCCCTAAAGGTTGGGCGCACGCCCCTTTTTCCAGCTTGTATGAGCCATATGGCCAACCGCCAGCCCACAAGTGCGCTACCCTCATCGCATGAGTGTATACGCTCTCGGGTGCTATGTCGTTTTTGTATGATTTGCAACAAGACCGCAGGCTGAGGCCTAGCCCCAACCCCTTTACTCCACAACCAACACACAACACACTTTCAATAATATATAGCACCTATATATGTTAAGTTCCACCATGGGAAGGTTGGTAGCTCAGCCTTGCCGAAATGTTCCCCCACGCCCGGAGGTCGCGGGTTTGACTCCTATGGAGTCCATAAACTTTTTACAACAACAAACCAATGATGGGGTGCCACGTGGTAGCCCATGACTGGGCCACATGGCACCATTTAATTGTGCCACCAGGTGACACTTGTCAAGCGGTGATTCAACCACATCTGCCACAACTGCCCAGTCAGCATGCCACTCCTTTGCCACATCACTGTACGATCAACTACCACGTGTCACCTCCAGATGATGCCACGTCAGCATGATGACATCATCATGACGTCAGTGTTGACTTTGACTGTTGACTTTTTGCATGTTTGGGAATTTGATTAGAACGCGATAACTTTCGCATACAATGTCTATTTGAGGAAGTAAATATATGGTCATAATCAATGCGACAAGATAGACATAATGAAGCTAGTTTCGTCTTATTCCAAGAACTTTAATTTTTGAGCATTTTCATGACCTGAGGATCCTCCTGGATCAGCACATGGTCCTCCTCATAAGATATTGAGGCACATGCCTATAATTCCAAGGATTCAAAGGCTCTTTCATTGCAAACAATTAGCCATCTTGGAGGGGTTACATGCCTCACATATAAGTGAGTCAGCAGTTATGTGAATCCCAACAAATTAAATAGCCATGAAGCATATAGATGATACATGGCCCGATAAGTTCAAGAATGAAGTACAAAGCCTATGATTGAGCATAGCTATGGATGGAGTTAACTCATATTCCTTCCAAAACACCAACTATTATGTTTGGCCAGTGGTAGTGATCAATAAAAATACCCCCCCCCCCATGGTTGTCCATGAGGAATGAACATCTTATGTTGGCTCTTATAGTCGGATCCGTATTTAGGAGTGGAACGAATTGATTAACAAACTGAATACAATAAACACAGAGATATGAAGGATAACACAAATATCCAGTGAACAATATATTCTATTAAATAATGAAATAGGCTGAAACTGTAAAACTGCAAAACTGAAACTTGCTCGAATGGTGGTAGCTATCTCTTAGAAGAGATGTGGCTGATATGCGCATCTGTCTGAGTAGAAATGATGGATTACAATGAGGCTCCAGAGGCCTTTTTGATATTATTCATGAATTCCAAAACCCTAAACAACCAAAAACCTAACCCTAGAAGGTGAAACGCCAAAAGTCATGTGGGCCCTATAGGTAAGTTGGTGTAATTTGGTACCTCAACTTCCTAGGGTCGTAACTTTTGCATACAAACTCTGTTTTAGGTGTGTGATAGCCCGTTGGAAAGGTGTTTCATAGAACGACACATTTCACCATCAAAATCTGACTTTGTTTACAGTTTGACTATGGTGAGCAAAAAAGCAACGTTTAGGGCCCCAAAATGGCCCCGAAAGTACAACAAGATGTCCTGACATGAAAACATACAAAATAAGCCAGTTGGATTAGGCGGGAGGTCACTTGTATCCACATGGAGGATGTGTGGGGCTTTAGACAACCCCATAAGTGTAGAACCCACAATTACAAAGCAGTACAAAAAAACATGTTGAACAAAAACGAACATGAGGAGCCAATTGGAATAGGTGGGTGGCCACTAATATCCACCTGGATCAATCCTCCCCCCTTAGGAAGCAATGGTCTCCATTGCGTTGAATTCCTTCATCAAGTGAGGAAACTTCTGCTAGATTTGGCCATGGGTGAGATACTTGCCTTGGTGTAGGAGTTGCCCTGCCTTGACAACCCGATAAATCTGGATCCACTGCTGGCGAGTGCCCTTTACTTGTGTGTCCACTATATGATCAGTGGATGTTTGTTCCATGTAGTCAAGGTTGAGCTCTGTTGGTGTCAACGGTTCTGCGATCTCAGAGGTGTCCAATAATGGTGGAAAATATGGTCGAAGGAGGTCCACATTGAAGATTGGATGCAGACCAAGGAATAATGGAGTGTTGAGCTCAAAAGCATTGCTACACACAACCTTGGTGATAGTGTAAGGCCCATAACGAAGTGGGAGAAGATTCTGATGGGGATTGGTTAGAAACTCCTTCTGCATATGTAACCAGACTTTGTCGCCAACGTGAAACTAGCGAGGTAGCTTGTGTTGATCATGGCGCTGCTTGTACTTAGCATTTGATTTCTGCAAAATCTCCTAGACCCGTTGGCGAATGAGTTGAATTCGATCAATGAATCTGGTGGCTTTGTTGATCACAGACTGATCAGGGGAAGAGTTTTTCTGTGTGGTGGCAAGAGGAAGTGCAACATCAATGGGTCCCAAGGCTTGGAATCCTAGAACCACCTGAAATGGGCAATGGACGATGGAACCATGGAGAGCCCTATTGTAATTGTGTTGGACATATGGGAGACTCTCGTCCCATGTATGTGGATACTTAGAATTGTACATGTGCAGGATGTGCACAATCATCCGATTGACGACCTTTATTTGGCCATCGGTTTGGGGGTGGAAAGCAGTAGATTTTGTGAGCTTGGTGTCCAACAGAGACTAGAGATTCGACCAAAAGGTGCCGAGGAACCTGTTGTCTTGGTTGAAGGTGATGGTTCGTGGTATACCAAAGTGGACCCAGACTCGTTCAAAGAAGATCTTGGCAGTATCTGCTGTTGTGACATTCTTCTTACATGCTGTGAGGATGGCCATCTTCAAAAATCGATCAACAACCACAAACACACAGTCATTTCCTTTCTTGGTAGACGACAAGCCAGACATGTAAGCCATTGAGATGGATTCCCAAGGCTTCTCGAGAATAGGAAGAGGGGTGTATAAGCCTTGCTTCTTGATGTATGACTTGGCAATGGAACAGGCAGTACAAGATCTGATATACTTGTCGACGTCCTGTCGAAGTTTTGGCCAATAAAAATGTTTCTGAAGAACGACCATAGTTTTCTCTACGCCAAAATGTCCTGCCACCCGACTGTAGTGGGCTTCCCAAATCAAGTTTGCACTCTCTCTTGTAGGAAAACAGAGATGGCCTAGGTGGCATAAAAGTCTGTCTTGAATGTGAAAATCAGTGGTAGTTGTGCCTGTACGCAAGAGCTGGTAGGTGGTGGCGAAGTCTGAATCTTGTTGATAAAGTTGGGCCACTCAGAAGCTTCATGTCCACAGGAATGGAGAACAATGGTGAATGCAGCCACAAGAGGCCGACTAAGGAGTCAACAACACGATTGGAGATACTTGTCTTATACTTGATGTTGATATGGAACTGTGGCATGTAGGTGGACCACTTCTGATGGCAATCGTTCTACAATTTTCCCTGTGTCTATATGAACTATAATGGCTTGTGATCAGTGTGTATGATCGTCTCTTTCCCTAGAATTTAATGTTTCCATTGACGACATGCTTGTATAGTGGGATACATTTCCTTGTCATAGGTGGGGTATTTATGGACATTATCAAAGAGTGTCTCACTATGGTATGCCACCAAATGCCCGTGCCGAGTGAGAACTGCACCCACAACATAGTCAGGTGCATCAGTCTCAATCTTGAATGGTTGTTGTAGATCAGGCAGGGAGAGTACTAGAGTTGAGCACAAGCGATGCTTCAGATCATCGAATGCTTGTTGCTAATCCTCCCCCAACACGAAGTTGGCCCTACCAATTCCCTTGGTCACCTGGCTGAGGGCCCATGCAATATGGGAGAATCCCAACACAAACCGTCGGTAGAAGTTGGCTAGTCCCAAAAAGCTCCGAAGCTCAGTCAGCGTGGTCGGCGCTGGCTAGTCACAGATGAATTGGATCTTAGCTGGATCAACATGTACCCCATGCTCATCAACAACGTAGTCCAAGTATTGGACCATGTTCATGCCAAAAGAGCATTTTTCCAAATTGGCATAAAGCTTGTGCTGCTGCAGAGTGCTCAAAACCTGCAGAATATGCCACATGTGCTCCTCCCACATTCTGTTGAAGATGAGGATGTCATCCAAATATACTACCACAAAGGAGTTAGTGAAGGGTCTCAATACATCATCCACGAATCTCATGAAAGTGGTTGATGCATTTGTTAAGCCAAAGGGCATGACTAGCCATTCATAGAGACCTTCTTTAGACTTGAAGGTTGTCTTCCATACATCAGTTGGTTTGAAAGGAATCTGGTGGTAGTGAGACTTTAGGTCAATCTTGTTGAAGAACTTTCCCCCCTTGATTTGTTCAAGAAGGTCATCAATCCTGGGAATGGGGTAGCGGTTCTTGATTGTGATTTTGTTTAAGGCTCTGTAATCAATGCAGAGTCGCCAAGTACCGTCCTCATTTTGCACCAATACAATCGGGCTTCCGCAAGGGGAGGAGTTGGGTCTGATGTGCCCCTTTTGAAGAAGATCTCGGATCTGACGCCTGATTTCATCATTCTCCATCAGCAAGCACCAATAGATTGGTCCATTAGGTAGAGGTGCACCAGGGGTCAGATTAATTGGATGCTTGACTTGGCAATGTATCGATACCCCTATAGGTGAGGAGAAGATGTCTCTATATTCTTCCAAGATCCCGTCCACTTGTTGTTGTTGCAAAGAGCGGTGTTGTGTAGAGGCCATAGATGTGGCGACAAACTTCTGCTTACTACGAGCATGGATCAAAAAGAAGATGAACTTCCCGGTCTGTGAAATGACCTTACTGCATTGCTTAACAAAGATTAAAGAAATAACAGTAGGCGACGATACCTCTGGGATCCTGTACAATTGTCTACCCAAAGTAATAATAACATTGTGGGGTCTAGACTCATACATAGCATGACGCTTCCAAAAATATGGTTTTCCTAAAAGAACACCACAAAATTCAAGGGGAGCAATATCACACAATACCTCATCTTTGAAAAGCTTGATGTCATAGGGCAGATGGCACTATTGGCTGACACAAAGATCTCTTCCTTGGAGAATCCATTTGATGGTGTAGGGTTGTGGGTGTGACTTCGTTGGTAGGTCGAGCCTCTTGATGACCTCTACTGAAATCAGGTTCTTTTGACTACCGTTGTCGATAATTAAATGGATCAGAGCCCCCTTGACCCACATCTGCAAGTGAAAAAGGTGTTCCCCTTCCTCTGGTTCTTCTAGTTTTCTTGGCTAGACTTTGGTGGTAGCGACAGTGGCACTGGGTTCAACATCGATAATCCACTTCCCTCCTTCAGGATTCATCTCAGAATCAGAATCCTCCTCTAACTCGGAAGCCTTCAACTCGACCACGAGGGATTGCTTGGAGCGACAATCTTTGGTGTTGTGCCAAGGACTTTTAAGGTACTCACACCATTTTCCCGTGCCCTTCTTAGTTTTCTCATTGCCCTTCTTGTGTTGTGGATTGGACTAGTTGTCCTAAGGGCATCCATCCCGACTTGGTCCGTTGTTGTGTGGGTTGGGGACTCCTTTGCCTTGCTTCGACTATGAGGGGTTTGCAGGTCCAAACTGTCATCGTTTCTGCTTAAATTTCTACTCGATCTTGACAACATATCTATAAGTCATGCTCAATGAAGTGATGTCCAATAACTCCATTTTTGTTTGAATGTATCTATGAAAACAACCGTGGTATTTGAGCACTAGATGACTCTCGGACTATTTGATACCCAATTTGGTGCGTAGGGTATGGAAATTATTGGTGAATTCTAGTACTGTCTGGTCCCTTTCTCGACATAGGGTGGTCCATCTAGTGTACTGGTCCTTGTAGCTTCCGACAGGGTAGTACTGTTCTTTAATGACGTCCTAGAAGGCATCCCATGTAGGGGCCACCATAAACATTGTAGTTCCTCCATGGCCCTTTTCTCAGAGTAAGTATCCCACCAGTCTTTAACAAGGGGAACGACCTTAAGGAGTGCAAAAGTGATCTTTTCCCTATCAGAAAATTTGTGGACCGAAAAATATCCTTCGAGCAGATTCGACCATTTATTTATAGCATCCGCATCTATCAATCCTTCAAATAATGGAATATGAAAATTCACTTGTACCTTAAAGGGGGTTGCATGGCCTCTTGATGAAGATGCTTCTCCCATGGGAAACCATTGAAGGATCTGCACAAAGTTGTCCATCATTTCGTTCCTTTGTCGCGTGAGGGATTCCTCGAGCAACATTTTAATAGGATCTCCTGCTCTATCATATTTATTTTTGTCTCCCATGGGTTGTTTTCGGGCTTGGCACGACCAATCTTGTAATGGCTTGATTGGTTCGAGTCTCAACTTCTTGTACCCAGACCTTATCGGGGACATGCACGAAGAAAAATAAATGAAGAGCAGACTACTCTGATACCACTGATCTGGATTTAGGAGCGGAACGAACTGATTAAAAGACTGAATACAATAAACACAGAGATATAAAGAATAACACAAATATCCAATGAACAATATCTTCTATTAAATAATGAAATAAGCTGAATCTGTAAAATTGTAGAACTGAAACTTGCTTGAATGGTGGTAGCTATCTTTGAGAAGAGATGTGGATGCTATGCACATCCGTTTGAGCAGAAAAACTAGACTACAATGAGGCTCCAGAGGCCTTTTTGATATTACTCATGAATTCCAAAACCCTAGACATCCAAAAACCTAACCCTAGAAGGTGAAATGCCAAAAGTCATGTGGGCCCTATAGGTAAGTTGGTGTAATTTGGTACCTCAACTTACTAGGGTCGTAACTTTTGCATATGATCTCTGTTTTAGGCACGTGATAGCTCGTTGGAAAGGTCTTTTAGAGAGCTACACATTCCTCCTTCAAACTCTAACTCAATCTATAGTTTGATTGTGGTGAGCCAAAAAAACAATGTTTAGGACCCCAAAACGGCCTCAAAAGTACAACAAGATGTGTTGACATGAAAACATACAAAATAAGCCAGTTGGATTAGGCGAGAGGCCACCCGTATCCACCTGGAGGATGTGTGGGGTTTCAGACAACCCCGGAAGTGTAGAACCCACAATTACAAAGCAGTACAAAAGAACGTGCTGAACAAAAACAAACACGAGTAGCCAGTTGGAATAGGTGGGTGGCCACCAATATCCACCTGGATCATAGTCCCATGTATAGGACAAGTGAAGAGAAAGGATGTCTACCTCCAACCACTGATCGAAAAATTTAATCAATTATGGGAAGGGATACATGTATATGATGTATGAATACCCATCCCAATGGAGAGGTGTTTTATGTTGGATGCATATGTGCATGCACCATGTAGAATTATCCAAGACTAGGAGTTTGCTCTGATAAGCATGCTCATTGATTTGTTTATATCTGTTATGTTATTTGGCATACTTCATTTGGTGTAACTATATTTTTGACACTAGCATGCTATGTATACGATAACATAGCAGGTCTTGTAACAAAAGGTATCATGGATGCAAATGTTGTGGACCTTCTAAAAAGGCTATGTGGTCCAACCACCTATGAAAGTTGGTGTAATACTGTTCGAGGGTATTCCTCCCAAAATACCACCCTTATGGAAGAGTTGCATATGCTCTCAATGGTAAACCAAAGAGAATCCAAAGACCTGAAATAATGACATCGATAGATTGGAATATGACATATGACACAAAGAAGGAGAATGAAATGGCAGAATTGTTTGATTCAAATGGGCAACCTATGTTCGACGATCCTGAATTTTTCGACACCTATGTTGAGAAAATTCCCATTGGGATGAAAAGGAAATCTATATTTTATGAACTTCCATATTGGGAGTATCTTTAGATTGGCCACTTACTATATCCCATGTATATATTCAAAAGTGTTTCATCTTCTTTATGGAGGCACATATCATGGAATAAAAGTGACACATTGGTTGTTAGGAGAGATATTTTTGCTTCAAATACTAAAAAGAGACATTTCCCAAGAAATGCAACTAGAGGAGAGGTTGGTCCCTCTTGGTCTTTTAAAGAAGGTGATGTCCCATGGATTTTGAAGAAAGATGATCTTTCTATGGTGAAGTATGTTATATTGGGTGTGAAGGCATCTTGTTTATATGGGTTGACTCTACGACGTTGCTACATTGTAGAAGATAATTTGTCGAGGTTGAAAGCATATGACCATTTGAACCTTTTAAGGATATGTATATTGAATACATGATTCTTCTTCTATACTAACGTCGGTAAAATATGTTATGCACTCACAATTTTATAGAAATTAACAATTTGCGTGTCTATTTTTTAGTGTCATTATCCTTTGTGTGTGCGTGGTTGTGTGTACCATGAATTCCCTCGGAGCCTGTGATGTGCCATATCAAAATTATCTGCATTTGTACATTGGATCACATCAAGGGAGATTCATATGGCTAGCATTCCATGGTGGCGTCGAGAGATAGCTGAGATTTTTTGTATGTTTGAGAAGGCACTACTCACGAGTTTTATGGACTTGCAAGTCCATATTCTAATTCACCTACATGATGGGTGTTAGTATTATGAGCAATCGTGAATAATTATTACACACATAAAAGTCACATAAGAACAACAAATATCTTTAATAATCATATTGTAATTAATATACAATAATGATAGATCACTCTCTTACACTACAATACATATGTGAGGCCTCATAATATAATGTTGAGGTTCTCATAACAAGATGTCCAATGTAGCATAACAATCTCTACAATATCTCCATGAATATATCCATAAACATCTATGTGATCTCCATCCCTAACTTCATTCATTGTCCTCATATTTCATCATATGTAGACTTCTAAAATAAGTCTAATTTCATGAATAATAATTTCATCATATCATAAGTATGAATTATTCCTTCATACTCCCCCTTAATGAATAATTATGATTCAATATAGATGTCTTGAGTTGTCTTCATCATCTTCAGTCTTCTTCATTTGCATCATCTTTTGTCTTCTTCATCTGCACCTATTTCTTCAGTTGTTGTTGTCTTCCTAAGCTGTATCTGAGTCAATATCTGAATTGCATCATCTGTATATCAAGGATTTCTTTATCTTACCATTGATATTCCCATGGGTTTTCTATGGATTACCCTTTAACCATTACATCATACCTAGGGTTTTCCTCGGCTCACCCTTAACCATTACAAACTCGAACTGGTTTTTTCTGATCACAAACCATTCATTACATTAGGTGGTTTCGATTGACTACAAACCTGCATCTATCATTACAAAGTGGTTTTTGGTTTACCATGAAGTAGCACAAAATTACTTGACTCAAAGAAATGATTCAATAAACTGACAACTCTTTCTTAAACATGTTTAATTGACTTTAATGACAAATGACCTTTGGAGAACCAACTAACTCTTGAACTTTATATGGGAATATTCTTGTACATTTGAAGACTTGACCCTGTAAAATCCTTTCAATATAAACACAAGATTTTTCCATTCAGGGACATCTATCCAACCACATTGGATCTGTATGTAAGTCTTTGAAATTTCTCGATTCCAACACTTGTGATAATCATGATTTGTAAGACCACAAACACTACAGGGATGTAAGTTCGAACATTTTGCCTTGCATGTCATGTTCTCCCACAATGACCACAACTTTCTTGTTCATGTTGATGTACTTGGTTTGTTGTTGTGGGCATAATAGTGAGGTTTATCCTCTTGTATGAATGCAATATAGAGGCAAGTAACCAAGAAGGCATCCTTATTTCTTTCCCTAATTGATTTTGAATATTCGACCTTATAAATTTCATTTGTCTGGTTCTTGATGGTTGCAACCAGACCCAATTGAACCAACATGGTGTCTTGAAGATGAGTGAGTGGTCGATATTGGAGACGAGATTCTGCCAGTTCCCGACAGATGATGAGAGAAAGTCCCTCGATGCTCCTTTGGGCTTTGAGTCTGTTTGTTGCTTGCTTTCTTCAAAATTCTCAGTGTTTGCTTGCTTTTGAATATCTTCGATTGTTCCTTGCCTTACGGGTGTGTATAGTAGCTCCAACCTAGAAGTAGACGACAGAGACAAGGGCACGCTAAAAGAAAGCATGAAATTTTTTTCAAACCAGTTTAGAAATTGCAACTTAGGATGACTCATCAACTCTTAAAATCCTGTAAAGTTTTGTTGAGGAAAACTTCTCTTTATGTGTTTGCTGCAAAGAAAGTGTAATTAGATAAAGGAGGAATGAATATAACAATGAGTTTCCTGAGCCTGTCATACTCTGTGCTGACATGATTGAGTAGATCCAAGGATCAAAACCCTAATACCCCAGGTTTTGTTGCTTGTAAAATGAAAAAGAGGTAGAGAGTGAGCACTCAATTTGTTGGGTGAGTGCTCTCCATTTGTTGCCATCTCTATTCATGTGTAAAATATTGCTATGCTTCCACTGCCTCTTGCAATCATTCCTCTTTCCTAATTTGTTTCTACAAACCCGACCTTAGCTCGTCAATATGTGCCGAGATAAAACCTCACTGCTTTGATACCAAATGTTGGTATTATGAGAAGCCATGAACAAACATTACACACATAAAAGTCACATAAGAACAACAAATATCCTTAATAATCACATTGTATTAATATACAATAATGATACATCACTCTCTTACACTACAATACATACGTGAGGCCTCATAATATAACATTTTGGTTCTCATAACAAGATGTCCAATATAGCATAACAATCTCCACAGTATCTCCATGAATATCTCCATAAATATCTATGTGATCTCTATCCCTAACTTCACTCATTGTCCTCACCTTTCATCATACATATACTTCTAAAATAAGTCTCTTTTCAAGAATAATAATTTCATCATATCATAAGTATGAATTATTCCTTCAATGAGGTTGAATTAGTTGGAGTGTTATCATGTCAATGGATGTTCTTCTTAGAGAGGTACATGAAAAAATTGAAGGGGTTTGTTTGAAAAAGGGCAAAACTAGAGGGCTCTATGGCAGAGGAGAACATAGTATACAAGTCATTCTATTATGCTAGTGAGTACATCAAGAAAATTGATGACACAATAGGGGAAATCATTTGGGACGACCATCAAGATGAGGAAAAAAGGGAAGGGGAGCTACTCCAAATAGCGAAGATCATCTTGGTTGTTGTTATCATAGCTTCTGAGTAGTTATCATAGCAAATATAATAGTTGGTTAAATGTAGTTTACCTCCATTGTCCCTGGTGAGAAATGCTACCCGCTCAGGGAAGATCCTCCTATCCTATCTCATAGTCACCTCTTTGATGCACGTTCAAAATAGGAATGTTATATATGTAATAATGCAATCACATTTTCGACATTGTTTCATTCATTTTTTCGTGCATTTGGGGTTGGTTTTTAGAATTTGTTTCTTCAAATGGAAAAAGGTGTTTGATAAAGAGCAAGTTAGTTATATTTTGTCAATTTAGTACACATAAATTGTTTACATTGAAGTTGATAATATATATTTCATCCCATGCTATTTGTTTTGAATTCTTGTATACATCAACGAATTTAGAAATTAATGTCATCAATAAATTTGTTCTTTAAGTTGATAATATATATTTGATCTCATGCTATTCATTTTGAATTTTTGTATACATTAGCGAAATTAGAAATTGATGCCATTAATAAATTCGTTCTTTACAATGTGGAGGCAACACAACCATGTGTTTCATTGTATGAAGAAGAAAGAAGGAAATGGGATAGTGATAGGAAATCATTTAAACAGTTGAATGGTAGAAGCATGCCTTATCTTGATCATTCAAAAGAAAATATGCCAAAAATACGTCCCAACAACTGGGTGGCTAACCATATACAAGAGAAATATGCAATGTCTAGTCGTAACCCATGTGGAGAAGATCTGGATGCACTAAACATAGGGATCGATTGCAACAACTCTGTAATAACCTCTCTATTTACCACATTCTATTTATAATATTGCACATTTGAATTGTAACACTATTATGTTTTTATTAATGCTTCGATTATTAGACATATGGCATCGTCCTTTGTTCACATTTTTATATGTGCATTTGTTCCCCTCTATGTGGGCATATGGACATCATTTTATTACTGAGTATGTTGATGATGGACACATCACACAAGATTGCAGACTAGAGGTTGAGTTCAACCAACCCATTCGTGCTAGCCATTGTGACCAAAACCTAATAGAGGGGAAGTTAGGTTGCATTGGAAAGATATTGGAAATCATGCAAGTGGACTTCTGATCCGGATTTTATGAACAGAACGAAATGACTACAGATTATTACCAGATCCTTAACACAAAATAACCGAGATACAATAAAACTGGTTTTCTATTCAATAAGGAAATAAGCTGAAACTGTAAAATGCAGCGGAAAACAAGCTTGCTGGAATGGTGGCAGCTTATCTCTGAGAAGAGATGTGACGGCTGCTCTCATTTGCAAGAAGATGATTACAATGAGGATCTCAAGGCCTTTTTACAATAAACAGGAGTTTCAAAAACCCTAAACATCCAAAAACCTAACCCTAGGAGATGAAGCGCCAAAAGTCATGTGGGCCCCATTTTGGTAAGTCAGTACATCAACTTCCCGGGGACGTAACTTTTGCATATGATCTCCGTTTTAGGCATATGATAACCCGTTGGAAAGATCTATCCGAGGACTACAATAGTTGCAACATAGGCAACATACCCCAAAAAACATCGTTTAGGGCCTCAAAACGGCTCCAGAAGTTCAAGACCTGAAAACCTGCTAAAAATAGTAAATTATCAAAATTGCTAGAAAGTTTTTTTTGAGCCAGCTGGAAAAGGTGGGTGGCCACCGATATCCACCTGGATCAATCCTCCATCCTTAGGAAGCAATGGTCTCCATTGCATTGAGTTCCCCCATCAGATGAGGAAATTTCTACTGAATCTGGCCCCGGGTGAGCCACTTGCCTTGGTGCAGGAGTTGCCCTGCTTTGACGACTCGATAAAGCAGGATCCTTTGTTGTTGAGTTCCCTTGATCTATGTGTCCACAATCTGATCAATGGATGCCTGTTGTATGCAGTCGGGGTTGAGCTCTGTTGGTGTCAGTTGTTCTGCTACGTTTGAGGTGTCCACTAATGGTAGGAAATAAGGCCGAAGGAGGTCCACGTTGAACACTGGGTGCAGGCCAAGGAAAGGAGGATTGTTGAGCGCAAACACATTATCCCCCACAGCCTTGGTGATGGTGTACGACCCATAATGGAGTGGGCAAAGCTTCCGATGGGGTCCTGTAAGGCGTTCTTTCTGCATGTGCAACCAAAATTTGTCGTCCACCTAAAACTTATGTGGAACCCAATGTTGATCATGGCGTTGCTTGTACTTGTCATTGGACTTCTGTAGGATATCCTGAACCTGTTGGCGGAGGTGTTGGATCCTCTCAATGAACCGGGTGGCTTTGTCAGCCTCAGTTGGAGTAGGAGAGGAGTCAGTCGAGGTGACCGCAAGGGGAAGTGCAACATCTATGGGACCCAATGGTTGGAATCCCAACCCCACCTGAAAGGGGTTGTGGCTAGATGAGCTATGCAGGGCTTGGTTGTAGGTATGATGGACATAGGGAAGACTCTCATCCCATGTGTGAGGGTGCTTGGAATTATACATGCGTAGGATATGCACGATCATTCGATTTATGACCTCGGTTTGGCCATTTGGCTGGGGGTGGAAGGCCGTGGATTTGGTGAGCTTGGTGTCCAGCAGTGACCAGAGGCTCGACCAGAATGTGATGAGAAATCGACTGTCCCGATCTGAGACAATGGTTTGTAGGATTCCAAAATGTACCCAGACTTCTTCAAAGAAGAGCTAGGCAGTGGCTTCTGCTGTGATGCTCTTCTTGCAAGCAACCATAATCGCCATCTTAGAAAAGCGATCGACAACCACAAAAACACAGTCATTTCCCTGCTTGGTGGATGGGAGGCCCGGCATGTAGTCCATTGAGATGGATTCCCATGGTCTGTCAGGAATAGGAAGAGGGGTGTATAGGCCATGTTTCTTAGTGGTTGGTTTGGCAATAGCACAGGCAATGCAAGACCTGATATACTTGCTGACTTGCTGTCGAAGTTTCGGCCAGTAGAAATGTTTTTGTAGCATCGCCACTGTCTTTTCGATGCCGAAGTGTCCTACCACCCGACTGTAGTGGGCTTCCCAGATCAACTTCGCTTACTCACTTGAGGGAACACATATATGGCCCAGACGACACAACAACCCATTATGAAGATGGAAATTATCGACAACTTCCTTTGCACCCAACATTTGGTAGGTGGAGGCGAAGTCCAGGTCTGTCTCATAGAGTTGGGGCCATCCAGATGTCTCATGGCCACATGAGTCTAGCACTGTGTGAGAGCCGTGACAGGTGGTCTGCTGAGGCAATCAACGATGCGGTTGGTGCTTCTTGTTTTATACTTGATGTTGAGGTGGAATTGCTGCAAGTATGTGGACTGTTATCCCCGATTTCTAGGGATAACTAGGAGATCATGTCTCGAGGCCCATAGGTCCTAGACATGGAGTACCGAGAGCAGGATTGACTTGAGCATGCCCCTAGAGGGCCCATCCTTCTCTTCTTTCGTCAAATTTGTCTTGTCAGCAACAACAACATCCTACACCATCGACCTGGTCTTGTATCGAAGAAGGCTCTTGCTCCATGAGGTAATTGGTCCAGGTATCATGGTATGTGTCACTTTTGATCATTATAACCTTTAGATATATGCATCTCACTCTTTTTATTTCTAACAACTGCTTCGATCTTACATTGACCCACTTGACCATTATTTCGGGGATTGGCAGGGTGTCCTAGCAAGCATGTACCCATAGGTTTTGGTTTGCCACCGGGGGGGATTTCTGAAGAGCCATCGTTCGCTCCCATCATATCATCACCTTTTCATCTTATCTCCCACTCATCTATCCAATTCCCCTAGTCTGGGGATTAGGACGATCTGTTTGTAGGGTTGCACCTTATCTCGTGGGAAGAAGGGGCTAAAGGACCAGAAGGTAAAAACAACTGGTAAAAGATAAAATCCATAAAATGAGACCTCGAGATGCCTCGCCCAGGGATCCCCGAGAAGGCAATAAAAAGCCTCTCAGCAAGAAAAAAGAGGGACCTGAAGAAAAAAAAAAAAAAACAAGACCTAGCCAAGAGGATAGGGGGTCTCATCACGAGTCAACCTATTATGTTCATGGGTGCCTAACAGCATGACATTGCCACTATCTGGTTACCATGCCAGGGTAGTGACCTTTGGTTGCATGCCCAAGGGAAAGGGGGTCTCATCATGAGCCAACCTTATCATCTCTATGAAAGTGCTTGTGGGTAACATTGTCAGCTCTGGTCACCACGCCAAGGCAGTGTCCTCTAGTTAGTCCTTGAAAAAAAAAAGAAAAAAAAAATAAAGAAAAGAAAGAATAAAGGCAAGAAAGGGCTTGGAAAAAATTGCATCCATGATGGGTACAACTCGCCTTCTACAAAGGCACCCACAGGTAATATCATGCATCCCTTTCTCTCACTCTACCCGTATGTCTGGACATCCCTTGTCCACACTACCTTGTTTTTCATGGCTTGGATGATACCCCTTGGAGACTTTCCTTTCCTTATGGATACTAGCCCAATAGGGCGTCTTGTCTTTTTCTTTAGCCTTGTATTGTAGGTATTTGTAATATCTTTGAGCTATTGGATGATATATCAGGGTTTTTATGCATATGTTTGATAATATTAATGATGAGACGTGATTAACATTGCAATGATCCTTGTGACTAATGAGCCCATGGAGGGCAAAGTTTTTGATGTGCAGGACCATGCCCGATGGACAGGGACCACGTGGACTGGTACACATGGGGAGATGATTAGTTCGGACCTCCATGGGGTTGAAGAGCCCATTAGATGGTTGCTAAGACCCCAGTAGGGGCAGATACAAGACAATGCTTGATTCAGCTTTTTCACCTGAGAAGAAGAAGGACGTTCCATCAGGGACACATTGGTTGAGCCTAACCTAGGGGGGTTGACCCACTTCCAATGGAACGTTTCCCTTTGATGGCCCAGGATGTCACCTAGGAGCCATTGACGTCACCTTGAGCGTGTGACAGTTTGACAGGGCAGCTGGCACGTGTGGCATGATTGGGAGGCCCAAAGAGGGCCAACGTTTTGTTATTTTGTGCTGCATTTTCCCTAAAAAAGGGGCTAACGTATCCCTTAGTAGGGCTTGACGTCTTGCTTATTCTTAGTTAGGGATTTGATTTGACAATTTAATGTAAAAACAATATAATTTTGGTTTGTAGCCTTGTCGACTATTTTAATGACCTAAATTTAATTAAAGGTCATGATACAATATATATTGAGGAGTTTTTCCCTCATTTTGAATGAACTTATCACTCACTCTCCTAGTGAGGTCTGATTTTTGCGCCCTATTGGGGTTATTGGCTGGTTTTAGGAAGGCGCACTTGTTTGGAGAAGAGATTTTTGGCAATTTATGGTGTTTTTCTTGAAGGAAGGTTTACAACTAGGGTTTGCATGCTATTTTCTTGGTCATTTGTAAGTATTTTTCTGCAAAACTTCTTGATTGAATGGTTGTAGCTTAATTTCTTG
>ML777332.1:1173433-1218034 GCA_009831015.1 Picea engelmannii | reverse complement strand
CACACTACCTCATTTTACATGGCTTGGATGATACCCCTTGGAGACTTTCCTTTCCTTATGGATACTAGCCCAATAAGGTGTCTTGTCTTTTTCTTTAGCCTTGTATTGTAGGTCTTTGTAATATCTTTGAGCTATTGGATGATATATCAGGGTTTTTATGCATATGTTTGATAATATTAATGATGAGATGTGATTAACATTGCTATGATCCTTGTGACTAATGAGCCCATGGAGGGCGAAGTTTTTGATGTGCAGGACCATGCTCGACAGACAAGTATCACGTGGACCAATACACATGGGGAGATGATTAGTTCGGACCTCCATGGGGTTGAAGAGCCCATCAGATGGTTGTTGAGACCCAATCAGGGGTAGAGACAGGACAATGCTTGATTCATCTTTTTCACCTGAGAAGAAGAAGGATGTTCCATCAGGGACACTTTGGTTGAACCCAACCTAGGGGGGTTGACCCACTTCCAATGGAACGTTTCCCTTTGATGGCCCAGGATGTCACCTAGGAGCCATTGACGTCACCTTGAGCGTGTGATAGTTTGATAGGGAAGCTGGGACATGTGGCATGATTGGGAGGCCCAAAGAGGGCCAACGTTTTGTCATTTTGTGCTGCATTTGCCCTAAAAAAGGGGCTAACGTCTCCCTCAGTAAGGCTTGACGTTTTGCTTATGCTTAGTTAGGGCTTTGATTTGACAATTTAATGTAAAAACAGTATAATTTTGGTTTGTAGCCTTATCGACTATTTTTAATGACCTAAATTTAATTAAAGGTCATGATACAATATATATTGAGGAGTTTTTCCCTCATTTTGACAGTACTTATCACTCACTCTCCTAGTGAGGTCTGATTTTTGCACCCTATTGGGGTTATTGGCTGTTTTGAGGAAGGCGCACTTGTTTGGAGAAGAGATTTTTGGCAATTTATGGTGTTTTTCTTGAAGGAAGGTTTACAACTAGTGTTTGCATGCTATTTTCTTGGTCATTTGTAAGTATTTTTCTGCAAAACTTCTTGATTGAATTGTTGTAGCTTAATTTCTTGCATTCTATTTATATATATATATATATATACATTTATGAATCAAAACCCTAGGGGACAAACACACAAGTAGGTCGTTGTCTCATGTCCCCTGATAGAAAAACCTTTTAAGCCATTAAAGAAGAATAAGAAGAGAGCCTAGCCATTGCTACACTACTTCTATCTTCCTCCCTTAAGCTAGCCGTACTTTTAAATTTCAAGAGAAAGAGGTTGTCCCAGGCCTAGGTTATCTACACCTAGGGCCATTTTCCTTTTAGGGTTTGATGAAAGAGGCTTGCCTTTGCAACACTCTCCCTCTTTAAATTCTCTTGTCTTGATTTTACTTGTCTTTGAGCTAGCCATTTGCCGGGAAGGAGGAGAGATCACGAGGCCTTGCTTTAGCAACAACAGAGTGAGCCTCTCTCCCCTAGGGTTCTGTCTTCAAGGCCCTGCCATTGCAGCACCTTGAAACCTTTCCCTCTTGTCCTTTAAATCTCATGCTCTTCAAGTTGTGCGTCCTTCTCCTTTTGACTCCATAACCCTAGGCACTGATCTTTAGCCTCCAACGTTGAAGTGAAAATGATCGAAACAACTCTTAAAATTCTTAAATTTGAAACCCTAACTAACTAACTAACCCTAATAAGGCTGATGTCATACTTGGTTATTCCATCTTGACGCAACACTTTCTGTTGATAAGCAATTAGATGATGGTTAAGAGCATTTATTGAGTAAGGGATTGATTAAATACATTGTTGGCCACATCATCTCAATATTTATTGATGAATTGATACTATTCCATTGCTATATTAATTGACATTGATCTCATTGATATCTATTGTTTTAATTGCTTATATATTGACATCAGATAGTTACATGAAGTACTAACCCATTGAATTATAACCTGCATATATTGTTTTGTTATTATCTTGTTCCGGGCATGTGTTCTCATTTGGGGCTACACTGCATCATTGGTTATTTAGCTGGATTATCTGATCTTGGTGGTAACCTGTGAGGATGAACTTTTACTTTGACCTTTATACTTTGGCCTCTTCAAAACCCCAGGTTACCGGGGATGTCTCCCCTGGGCTAACCTCCCTGAATAGAAAGAACCTCCCCATTGTGGTGACATTGGGTGGGGTAGGTTCCTGTTACGTCAGTTTGGCCTCTACCTTCTAGCCATTTGACCTAGCTACAAATTGTGCGATAACATGGACCACTTTTGATGGCGGTCATTCTGTAATTTTCCTTGTGTCTGCATGAACTGCAGTGGCTTATGATCATTGTGGATGACTGTCTCCCTCTTAAGAATGTAATGTCTCCATTGGCGGCAGGCTTGCACAATGGAGTACATTTCTTTGTTGTAAGTAGGGTACATACAAACAACATCTTATAGTGTCGCACTATGATAGGCCACGGGGTGGCCGTGCTGCATGAGAACAACACACACAACATAGTCTGAAGCATCGGTCTCAATCTCAAAGGGATGCTGCAGGTCTGGTAGTGAAAGTATTGGGGCTGAGCACAAGCGCTGCTTCAAATCATCGAACGCTTGTTGTTGGTGCTGACCCCACGAAAATTTCGCCTTACCACCACCCCTGGTTATTTGGCTGAGGGACCATGCAATATGGGAGAAACGCAACACAAACCTGCGGTAGAAATCGGCAAGGCCCAAGAAGCTCCGCAGCTCAGTTTGTGTGTTTGTGGCTGGCCAGTCACGGATGACTTGGATCTTGGCTGGATCCACATGTACGCCATGTTGATCAATGATGTAGCCTAGGTAATGTACCCTGTCCATGTCGAAGGATCATTTTTCGAAGTTGGCATATAGCCTGTGCTGCTGCAAGGTGTGCAAAACCTGTTGAATATGCTGCAAGTGTTCAGCCCAAGTCTTGCTGTAAATGAGAATGTCATCAAGATACACCACTACAAAAGTATTGGTGAATGGTCGCAGGATATCGTCCATGATCGTCATGAAAGTGGCTAGAGCGTTTGTCAGACCAAAGGGCATGACCAACCATTCAAAAAGGCCTTCCTTTGACTTGAAGGCGGTCTTCCATACATCTGTCTGTTCTATGGGGACCTGGTGGTAGCTAGACTTCAGATCAATCTTACTGAAGTATTTGGCCCCCATGAGTTGATCAAGAAGGTCATCGATTCAGGGAATCGGGTACCAGTTTCTGACTGTGATTTTATTCAGAGCCCGATAATCAATGCAAAGTTGCCAGGTTCCATCTTTCTTCTGTACCAGCACAATTGGGCTCCCGCAAGATGGTGATCTAGGATGGATGTGACCCTTGTGGAGAAATTCTTGGATCTGTCGCTTGATCTCCTCATTCTCTAATAGAGAGCGGCGATAGACTGACCCATTGGGCAGTGGTGCGTCAATTGTCAGATCGATGGGGTGCTTCACCTGACAGTGTAGAGGTACCTCGATAGGTGAGGAGAAGATATCCGAGTATTCTTCCACGACCTTATCTACTTGCTTCTGCTGTGTGGAGAGTTCGGCTGCAGAGACCCTGGATGTGGCTATGATTTTTCTCTCATTTTGAGAGTGAATCACGAAGAAGACAAGCTTCCCCGTTTGAGAGATGACCTTTCTGCATTGCTTAGCAGAGATCAATGAAATAACACTAGGTCGGATAGCCTCGGGTATCCTGTACAATTTCCTGTTCAAAGTAATAATAACACTACGAGGCCTAGAATCATATACAACATGACATTTCCATAAATAAGGTTGGCCCAAAAGAACATCACAAACTTCGAGAGGACCAACATCACACAATATCTTGTCAATAAGGGCTTGATGTCGTACGACAGTCGACACTGTTAGCTGATGCATAGATCGCTTCCTTGGCGGAGCCATCCAATGGTGTAGCATTGTGGGTGCGGCATTTTCGGCAGGGCCATCCGCTTGACGACCTCTACTGAGATGAGGTTCTTTTGGCTACCACTATCAATGATGAAGTGTAGTGGGTTGCCTTTTACCCACATCTGTGAATGGAAGAGGCGCTCTCCTTCTTCTGGCTCGTCTGGTTCACCATGTTGGAGCTTGGTGGCACTGGGTTCTGCGTCAATGATCCATCTTCCCCTTTCTGGTTCTGACGGAGAGTCAAAACCCGTATCTGATTTAGAGGCTTCCACTTCAGCCACCAGCGTCTGCTGTGAGCAGTAGTCAATAGTGTTATGCCAATGGCTCTTATGGAAGTCGCACCACTTCTCGGTATCTTTCTTTGTCTTTCCGGTGTCCTTCTTTGCTTGTGGCTTGGACTGGTTGTCCTGATACTATCCATCTTTACTTTGTCCTTTGTTTTGTGGGTTGGGGCCACCCTTTCCTGGATTTTGTTGTGAGGGGTTCCCCGACCCAAATTGTTGCGTCTTTTGTTTGAGCTCCTGCTCGATTTTGACGGCATATTGGTAGGCCGTGCCCAAGGATGAGATGTCCAGAAATTCCATTTCGGTCTGGATGTATCTATGCAGAGCACCGCGATACTTGAGCACCAGATGTCTCTCCGAATCTGTGATGCCCAGCTTGGTGCGCAAGGTATGGAAGATATTTGTGAAATCTGGCACTGCTTGGTCTCTTTCTTGCCACAGTGTGGTCCATTTGGTATACAAGTCGTCATAACTTCCGACAGGGTAGTATTGTTCCTTAATAACATCCCTGAAGGACTCCCAGGTGGCCGTGATTGTAAATAATGAGGGTTCCTCTGTTTCCTTTTGCTCACAGAAAGTTTCCCACCAATCTTTGACATGGGGAACGACTTTGAGGAGTGCAAAAGTAATCTTTTATCTATTCAAAAAGTTATGGACAGAGAAATACCCTTCTAGTACATTCAACCACTTGTCTACATCATCTGCGTCTATCTGAGCTTCAAATATAGGAATATCGAAGTTTATCTGTACCTTGAAGGGGGCGGTGCCTCCGCTCGAAGAAGATGCATCGCTTGTTGGTAGTCGCTGAAGGATTTGCGTGAAATTATCCATCATATCATTCCTTTGTTGCGTGAGGGCTTCCTCAATCAACAGTTTGAAAGGATCTCCTGTCCCTTCATCTTTCTTTTCTCCTTCCATGAGAGGTCACTTAGGTGTGCAAGAGTTTTTGTCCTCAAGAGAAACAAGCTCGAGACCCAAATCTTTGTACTCCGACCTCGTTGGGGACATGCATTGAGACAAAAAGGAGCAGACTGCTCTGATACCATTGATCCAGATTTTATGAGCAGAACGAAATGACTACAGATTATTACCATATGCTTAACACAAAATAACAGAGATACAGTAAAACTGATTTTCTATTCAATAAGGAAATAAGCTGAAACTATAAAATGTAGCAGAAAACAAGCTTGCTGGAATGGTGGCGGCTTATCTCTGAGAAGAGATGTGACGGTTGTGCTCATTCGTAAGAAGATGATTACAATGAGGCTCTCAAGGCCTTTTTACAATAAACAGGAGTTTCAAAATCCCTAAATATCCAAAAACCTAACCCTAGGAGGTGAAGCACCAAAAGTCATGTGGGCCCAGTTTGGGTAAGTCAGTACATGAACTTCCCGGGGTCGTAACTTTTGCATACGATCTCCATTTTAGGCGTATGATAGGCCTTTGGAAAGATCTATCCGAGGACCACAACAGTTCCATAAAATACAATGATGAAGTTTCGCGGCCGCAACATACCCCAAAAAACGTCGTTTAGGGCCTCAAAACGGCTCCGGAAGTTCAGGACCCAAAAAACAGCTAAAAATAGTAAATTATCAAAATTGCTAGAAAGCTGTTTTGAGCCCGCTGGAAAAGGTGGGTGGCCACCGATATCCACCTGGATCAACTTCTCAACATTTCAATGTGTTATTTTTTTTTGCAAGTGGTGGGATACGTTCAACCGGAGAAATGTAAAGGAAGATCATGATAGTGGGCTAATATCTATTAACTCTAAAAAAATGTGGGTTGAAATTAAGGAGCCTTATGTTTTCCCAAAACATTGCAACCAAGTGTTTTTTTATCCAGATGTGTTGGATGGTGATTAATGGTTCGTACTGAGACATGATTCAAGATCTAAACGTCTTTATGAGAACAACATTGTTACAATGCCAAGTGAGGAAGATAATTAGGGTAATGACAATGAAGATTTATTTGTAAATGATTTGTTTGGACCTTTATATTGTAGATGTGTCATTTTATAATGGGTATCTATAATGGAAAATTATGTTTTTTTTTCTTCATTTTGTAATTATGTTGGATATGAAAAGTTAAAAACCATTTACAACCACCATATTGAAAATAGATTAAATAGTACAAGCATAAGATGTGGTTTTGATATATTTTTATTGTCATATTTATTGTTTATTATAACAAATTTATGTTGTATTGTATTAACATATGTTTTTGTGAACCTTTGAGTTACTAAGCATTAATTGAGATATCACAAAGTTGGTGACGTGCAATAGTAAAGATTTATTTTAAATTATATTTTATTTAACAAAAAATGAAGATATTAAAACATATTCAAACCTCAAAATTTTTATTGTTCGAAAAAATCAAAATTCAAATAAATATATAATTACTTTGATGGAACTTCTAAGAACAATTCCAACAAAATAACTTTCTGCAACATTTACAGTACTTGAGGTGTTGGCATTACCGAATTTGATGACAATCCCCACCTTAACTAGTGCAACTATCACGAGCTTCACCTATTCCACTCCATCCTTTAGTTTTATAATCATATCAACTTATATTAATCGATTTTTTTATATTCTCCTTGTATAGGAAGGACATGAAAATTCTAAAAGAGTCCTTTTCTAGAACCTAGTTAGAATTAAGGAAAATTTTAATGATCCATACTTATCTAAAAGTATAGAAACCTTTGTCAATTGTACTAATTCTTAAAATACTAATTATAAAATGTTGAGTGATATTATTTTTTAATAGAAGATTCATGAAGTTTGTATTATAGTAAAAAATTGTGAAACCATTTCATCGGAAGTGTATAGATCAAAATGTATTATTATTCTCTATATTTAGTATTTTAAATTCAATTGAATAAATTTCATATATTATAATAGTTGGATAATATAAATCAATAAAATCTTTGAAAAATTAAATATTAATAAAATATAATAATTGTGATTATAGTAAATAATTATATGATAACTTTGTCTTGTAATCTTTGAATAATAAAAATTAAAAAATAACATTAGTATTACATCATCATCATTATTATTAGTGAATAATTATATTATAATGTTATTATTATAATATATGAAAAATACATAAATATTCAAATCACAATCGTTTCACTCATCATGGTTAAGTATTTTTGTTTCTAAACACGTTTAATCAACATATTGTATCTTGTTGGACAACAAACAATTCACATTAAAGAACTGTTAAACATTATATGGCATTAATGTTTATAACTTTTTGCAATCACCATCCAAATTAAACGATTTCATAAAAGTAAAGTTAAACATTATATGGGAACTATAAATTTAAATGAGTGATACATATGGAATTTCACTTAAAAACAGAGAAATCATTAACAATTTTCATCATTAACATTCTCATAATACATTTTATAAATCAAACAACAACAACCACAACATTATATGAAAAAAATAATATACATGAACGATATACATATGAATATACATGTCAAATATACATCTCAACAAAATCTGCAATAAACATGTCATATATAGATCTCAAGTCAAATATAAAACAATCAATATACATGGCAATCAGTACCACTACTAGCTAGGTCCACTACCAGAGCTAGGCACATCAATGTCTCTTCTACCAGAGGTAGAGCCTCTATCAAGAATAGCTATGTCAGAAATAAATGTCGAAAAAAGTGCACTATCAAATGTCTCTCTATCAATATCATCAATATCTATAGCAGTACCCAATGTGAACACAGTGTCCAAAACATCAAAAGATTGTGACACATGTGGAGCAAGAGGAGGAGGAGGGGAATCAACAGATGATGGCACATGTGGACTAGGAGAAAGACAAGGATTGGTGGATGGTGACAAAGTGGAGGAGGAGGAGGAGGATTAGTGGAATATGGTGACGCATGTGGAGGAGGATCAGACATGGATGTAAGTTCATAGACATGTGGAGGGTAAGTAGGAGGAGGAGGAGGATCGAATGTGGATGCAGGTTCAAACACATGTGGAGGGGAAGCAGTAGCAGGAGGAGGAGGAGGAGGATCAAACATGGATATAGGTTCAAACACATGTGGAGGGGAAGCAAGAGGAGCAATAGATGGTGTAGCCGACTCATGTGGAAGAGAATCAAGAGGAGGAGGAGGATGAGGAACATGTGCTGGAGTAGAGGATGTGGATGGCTCTGTTGATGAGCTAGATGTAGTGGGATCATGAGGTGCAACACCCATCAATGACTTGATGAGGGTTGATGACACCAATAATATGATGTATCAACAATGTCATGTCACGAGGAAAATTCCTCCATATCATAGAGAGATCATGTACTTGTAATATCTGTCTAACGGGTATGGGTTCCATTATGTGACTAGTCATGACACTGCATAGCTGATCAACCACCTCTATCCGAACTCTCTGATCCAGCTTGCGTAGTGTTATTACACTAAGTTGCCTTGGGGGTCTTTTATCCCTTAGGTTTCATTTTTTTTAGCCTTTAGACTTCAATTTTGCTTTACCTTTCCTTGTGTGATTTGCTTAGGTTAGCTTGAACAAATAAAGACTTGAGTTTTTGGCTCATTTTTGGCCCTCATATAGATTTTAAGCCTAGGTTCATTTTTGGCTTATGGTTTTGACTCACCTAATGACTTGACACTAAGCATAACCTATCCCATGACCTTCATGAGTTGACATGCCACTCTTTTCACTCATACCTTTCATCCTAGCCATGTTGTCCCTATGTCCGATTAAAGGTGGTGAAATCATCCTTTTGAAAAAGAGCGCTGCCAACTCACTAGGAGTTTCCGTAGTGCACTCCTTGTCCTTTATTCCTTGTCATGATTCGTCATCATTTCACTGAGGTCATGTTCTACCTTGTGTTCAACACCATGGTTTGTTAAAAGATGTATTCAAAGATTTGGTTTTAATGAGTCTGCTAATGATTTCAAAGATTTGAATGTTCTCAAACTCGGCGCTGCTAAAACTGCTAGTTCAGACCAGTTGCAGACAACTCTACGAGATTAGCTGTTGAGGTGTATTTGGAAGCTGAGGTGGTCGTGGTGATATTCTAACCGGTTGCAGAGCCTCAAGTTGTCATTACTCCTCCAGGTATTCTGTGAGCCCACTCCATTGCATAGAGAATTCGTGTGATAGTTGTTGCCTGAGTTTTGGTAGCGACCGTGTCTGCAAATTGCTCCCTCTTTCATCCCTCTCCATCCATATTTCCCCTCTCATAGAATTGAAGGCACCACACCTGGTTTTCAGTTATCAAGCACAAAATTTCCTTCGGCTCTTGAGTGTTGAGTTTCCGAGTAAACATTTGTGCCTTGTGTGCGCACTGCGCTACCAAAAAACACTGCTGAAACCTCGCTACATTTCCCCTGTTCTCTCTACTTTTTGGATTGGAGTGTTATTTTCCAGGTATTCAAAGACCATTGCAACAATTTTCCTTTCACTATATTATCATTATTTAGTTTGAGATCTACAGACAATAAGGGGAGGGGAAATTGCATTTATTGCCTTTCAAAATCCATCAAAACAATGCTCTGTTGAAACAAGGTGAGTTAGAGGATAATTGTAGGAAAGAGAAGCCATTATTCATTGTCATTATCCCATTGAAGTCTGCCTCCGTTTTCTCCCAAAAAAATTTACTGCACCATATCCCTTGATCCCTCGTCTTGACCCATGGAGACACCTCAGAAGAAGAAATATCACAAGGGAGGCACTGTGGTCAGAACTGAACCCTCATACATGCACCTATCTGATGCAAAGCCCATGGGTAGGGAAGTTTTTCAGAGGATGGGTTGCCTCTCATTTTGCTAAAACATGCAGAGGGGACATATTGAAGTGGCAAGGCAATTTGCCTTACATTTTTATGGCCTTAAGACTAAGCTAGGAGACCTGGAGTTTGAGGTGTTTGAAGCCTCTATTGCAGCAGCCATAGGGATTCCTAACACGAGGGAGAGATGGTTTAAATCCATGAATTTAAATGCCGCCTTCTCTAAGGACTTCCTCAAACTAGATTATCAAACTGACAACTTGTCCAAGGGAGTGCCTAGAAGTCATCTAGTTGAATATCTTGACAAGATGTTGAAGATCATCTAGAGATACTTCACATGTGAGGGGAGGTTTAATATGTTATACCAATACTGTATAAGGATTTTACTTCATTTTATTGGTAAATATGAAATGAATATCCCTTTTTACTTGTTGAGAAGCATGGGAAAAATGTTTGATAGAGTCCAAGCCAAGTCCAAGGCTTTGGACACGAGTGCCTTTCACTCTGGATTGATTAGAATGTTAGTCTTGGAAGAATTGAAGAAGAGAATCATTCCATGGGAACAATTCATTGTTTCTGCTCACATGAAGTTGGACATAGCTTCAACCACTCAGTCAAAGATGCAAAGTCCTTTTCCATCCACTAGTACTGCTCCAGGAGGAACAAGCAAGAAAATAAAGAGCAAGGCCCATACTCAAGACCAAGAGGTCATCAAGGAAATTGAAGAAATAGAGAGGGAGGCTTATCATTCTCCACAAAGAGACTTTTCACCTCCTCCTGCACCAGAATTGGAAGAGGTCCCTTCATCCACTAAAGTCACAACCAAGAAGGGAAGAAAGTTGCAATTATCTTCACTTGCTTCAACAACTAGCATAAAAGTCAAGAAACCGTTTACCTCTCAAGGAGGATGTTGAAGCACAAGCCCTACCCAAGGTTTCAATTCCAAAGAAAAAGAAGGATAAGGGCAAAGGAATTGAGAAGCCTATTGAGGTAGTAGATAGAGCCCCTGTGCAACAGAAAGAGGAAGGTGAACCCATGAAGAAGCCTATTGAGGTCATCAACATCAACACTCCACCTAGCAATCACACCTTTAAAAGATTGATTAGACAACTCAGGGAGGCTAGGAAGGAGGTTGCTCGTTTGAAGGCAGAAGGTTTATCTGAAAGAATTAAGATGAAGGAGCTTATGGATATGTATAGCAACACCCTTGATTTAGCAAGATTTGCAGCCAGAAGATCCCAACCTCTCCATAAGCAACTCAAGAACCTTTATAGGCAAAACAAAGGTTTTCATTATGAAAATAGAAAGCTCAAGGTAGAACTGCAACTCTTCAAAAATGAATTGGCTCAGAGGAATTTGAATGTTTTGGTAGAAGATGCCATTGAAAGAGAGGAACCAGTAGAGAAGAGAAGCACACCTATAGTCAAGAAGACCACCCCTGCAAAAGAAAAACATGTTTTTGTGTTAAAAGGAAGCCCTCCATCCACAAGGAGGAGTCCTAGGTTGATGAAATGATTGGGGGGATATAAGGTCCATTTTTTAGAATGGTCTCTTTTTGTAAGAGTAAGTGATCAAGGATGTTTAATTTTTTTCCACCTATACAGGCTTCTAACCTACCAGCTCAAAGTTCTTGATTAGTCTCATCATACAGAAGAGCATAGACATTCTGTAGCGCCATGGCGTTGCAGAATCGTCTATATAGCATGTCCTGCTATTTTGCTATCTAGAATGCTACCAAATTTCCTAAGCTATGTAACGATGATGCTACCGAATTCGTAGGGATATATTACAATGGTGGTACCAAATTATTTTTGATGATGGGTGCTACCAATTCTGCAGGACCAATTCAGTGATGGCGCTATAGAATTGCACACAGAGATATATAGGCTCGACGCTACTGAATTGCACACAGAGATACACAGGATCAACACTACCAAATTTCACAAAGAGATACACAGGCTTGATGCTACCAATTGTGCATGCCTATTTTGGATCTGCGCTACGAAATGTGAAGAGTATTTTGCAAGGGCGCTACAGAAACTCGCTACCTAGTGCGCTACTGAATGGCGCTACCAACTAGCACCTAGAATTAAGGGGTTCAAGTTTATCACTCTTTTGGGTGGATGATGATGTGGAGAAGAGCTAATACCATAGGTGGCAACATGATGATAACATATAACCTCTGCAGGACACTTGGCATGGAAAGGGATGCGCATCAATGAAGACAATCTCAGTTAAAGTTTGTTGGATTGGTTGCCAACATGTTTCCTTTTTTATAGCATAGTTGTTAGTACAGGTGTTAGATTGAATAACTGATTTTAGAGAATCCTATGGGAGGAAGGCCAACTCGCACCTTTAGCTGTTTCCTTCCCTTTTTGTTATAAATAGAGATTCCAAATGCTTTAGAGGGTTCAAATGGTTGAGTTGGGATCCCTTATTGTAATATTTTGATTAAAGCAAACTAGTTCTTTGGTTATGTACTTGACTTGAGAATTTTTGATTAATATAAATCAGTTTCTCTTATTCCATCTTGTTGCCTCTTATACTGAAGTTTTCATGATTGAATGATTCACATGAGATTTTTATAGCTGTATTATGATGAATGTTTGATTATAGTATTGTTATGATGTTCTTCAATATTCTTTAAACTTTGAATTCAAGAAGATCTTGTGTTTGAGTTTTTTCTCCTTAGGCTGCTTGAAGACTTGATGTCAATAGCAGACCTTTATATTTCCCTCACCAAAGTCTTCCTTTTGTTCACTTATACTTCCATGCATTGACTGAAGTTGATCAAGACCTCAATTGCTTGTGCATGCTAGCCTAGATTTTTGATTTAGAACATTATTATCCTGAGCCTTGTCCATTTGACCTTTAAAACACTCATTTACACTTACACATAATATGATGGGTATGGGGCTTATCCTCTATGCAATCTGAGGGTGATTCCTAGTGCTGACACATAGCATGTGGGGTGTCTTTACTAAAGGCTAGTGCTCTTCCTCCTCCATCACCTCATCCTCATGTTGGGGAGTCTCATCCCCAACATATGTGTCAATATCTGCAAAACAATAGATAATAATAATAAGATCATTGAAATAAAATGTTACAATAAATTACAAGTGCATAAATAAGACATAAAAATATGCAACTAGATTTATGAAAACATAACGATTATATTACCTCTTTGATATGCTAGCTCGACTACTGTAAATCAGACGTTTGGACATCGTCTCCAATCCATCTCCACATATGGGTACTTTGCAATATCGAGGACAAGATTGTCCTCGATATCTAATAACTCACATACATCCCTACCGACTGAAGAAATGGGAAAATTGAACTGGCCCCTCTTGGGCATCAACTACCCCCACATGCGCATAAATGCATCAAATATAGGCCTAGTAGGAAAGCAGGCTAATACTAGCCAAGTGGCATGACCCTCTCAAAAAATAGTGTAAATAACTTTGACATGAATGGGAAGAATCTCGTCCCATGTAAAACAATGTGAAAGTGATCTAATGCACGATAAAATTGTCTCAAAAAATATCTGACCATGTAATCAATTGGGGCCTCTGCAATAAACTATCTACATAATACAACATAGAGAAACTATTGCGCTACCCATCAGATCTATGATGTGACAGTGTCAAGAGAATAAGACACAAGAACCTAACATCCTCTCTACCAAATGAACTTATCTACAACTCACCACCATGAACCTGAAACTCTAACAACGAATGAACATGCAGATTGACATATCTTTTCACATATGCCAACTGGGTCTCTCCTGAAACACCAGGGGGTAGCACAGAGAAATGGTGCAAACAATCCGCCCTCCTAGACAAACCAGTGATGAAATAGACATCCTACTCCATGGGATGATTCCATAGATTGGGACCGACCTTGAACCCCTATCTCCCATGATCCCAATGGCAGATCAACTGTTGTAACAACAAAGAGTTCCCCCTAAGGGATGTACCCTCCTGATAAAACTTCAAGAGGCCAACATCCATCAAAAGGTCAAGTGTCAGCTGTGAAATAGGGCGAGGGAACAACTCCTTCTCCCTCTCCTTGGCCTCCCACTCAAGCACAAATGTGTGCGTCTCAAGCTGCTACTCTCGATGATCCTCTTGTCGTTGTCATCATCTATGATTCACATACGAATATTGATAAGCATATATATATATATATATATATAAAATAAATTGAAATTATAAAAAAATACATATATAAATTCCGTATATTTAAAAAAATCTAAAATCAATTTTTTTTGCAAAAAAATCTTAAAAAGTAATTGGTGCACTGAAAACAGAACATACGCACCACTGATGATGCGCTCTATCAGAAAAACAACACCACACAAACAACACCACCATAAAGTGTTGTTACTAATATGCACCGATGCCACGTTTCTTGTCACACCACTACATATTGGAGCAGTGCATCCCATAGGACGCTCCTCACCGGTTTAGTGATTTTAACCGCACCGGTTTATTTCATTAACAAATATGCACTGCAATGCTAAAATTTATGGTGCACAAAATCGTCGGTGCCCTTTTTTAAATCTAAAGCATTGGTATATCGGTTTTACCAGAGCACTGACATGATGTCTAGCGGTGTATTGTATTAATAACACATAGCAAACGAGGCCTTACAGAAGATGAAATACGATATTTCTTTTTCAAAACATGTTGTGGTGCATACGTTTAGCGTTTACACACCGGTGTGCCATGTTTATTGTCGCACCACCACAGATTGCAATGGTGCATCTAATAAGTTGCACCACTCTGATTGATTATTAAAAATTCACCCTGGTGCCATTGTGTTTATGACACTGGTGCATTTGTTGCACTAATGGGAACCTCCAGGTTAAATTGCATTATTGTAGGTGAAGTGGTGCGATGTGTTACTATTAATAGACCGGTGCCACCATGATAGTGGAGCACCAATGTTTTATTCTGTGGTGCATTGTAGAGGATAGAACATCGGGAATGAGGCGTCCATTGAGACACCATGCTATGCCAAGTTGGGCAATATATGTCCTTGTGCGGTTATGTAAACAATATCAACGCATTTGGTTAAAATGGTAGCATTGATACGTTAAATTTTATAAATTGTTAAGTTAGTAGTGTAGTTAATTAAGTGAAATGTATCAGTGCTCAAAGCCGATTATCCGCCAGCTGCGAGGCATTCCAAAGGACACACCGCTTTGTTTTTATAATTTATCACACTGCTCTTGATTGAATGACACTGGTGCAAACATATATATGAGACACACCGATGACGGTGCTCACTATGAATTTAACACATAATGCACCACTTTGGGGCGAGCTGAAGAGTTTAGGTGCACCCTGCAAAATTGGATTTTTTTTTCTAAAAAAAGCCAAATTTCAAGCTAAATTCAAATTTTAATTTTATGAAAATGAAAATAGGAAAGTAATAAACAATTTACCTAACCTCTTATGTTCCAAGGAGGCATGGTTTCATCATTGAGAGGAAATGAAAATTCATGGTAATTTCCAAAATTCAGAAATGTGTGGAATCTAACAATCGAGTTGTCCAAGTCGGTGTAGAGCATCGTAAACATGGCGTCTTTGGAAGGACGGTGAGCATCGGTACTTGCTTGATAGTTTGGAAGCACAAGATGCACTATAACAATGAAAATCAATTTGTTATTTTTTATTTATTTATCCTACCACGATGCGCTTGACGACATGTTGGCACCCAAAGTTTTGGGTTAATATCGTGTGCATGAACAAATGAAGTTGTGCGTGCTCATTCCAAGTTTTTCACGCACCCAAGCAGATACATGAGGATTAACAATAAGTGTGTTCCAGATCAAGTTTTGGTAATGCACACCGGTTTGAGTTTTGGGATGTGCACCAAAAATAGAGAAGGCGCACACTGGAATCAAGAAAGGAATTGTTGGGAGATCACCCCAAACAATTACTACGAAAAACACAAGGGAATGTGGAGCAGAAAAAAATGAGTTGGAAAGGCAGTTAATATTTCCTTCATTGAGAAAGGCTACATGGGATGCAGGCAGGTGGAAGAAGCGTGTGAGACTGTTAGTCAGTAGAGCGAGTGGAGCAGAACTGAAAGAGATTGAGCTCCAGAGCCAAGAAGGATATAAAAGGAGGTAAGGATGACAAGAAAATGGTTTTTTAGTCATTGGGCCATTGATGTTGTCTATTGTTGAAGAGCTTACCTTTAGCCTCGGTAGTATTGTATTACCGTAATGCTCCTGATTGTAAGTCTGATTATTTCATGTGTAAAAAGTCTGAAAGAATGCGCATGACACAATGTATTACAAATCTGGAGAATTATCTGAGGGAATATGAGACTATTGCTATCAATATATGATTTGATTAATGTATGACTGTTTTGGATGGATTAAAGATGATAATGAAGTTTAATTGAGTTTGAACATATGATGTGTCAATTATGTGTGTAAATGAATGTGTTGTTTCCCTTATGAATTGTTATATGTCAAGTAAGTTGTTGGCACAGGGGCAGACCCAGGGTTCAACGCTTCAACAACGCACCAACAAAACATTAACTACCGGCCATTTCGGCAACACCTGCGAAGAAGATGAAGTCTCACCCAAGGTAGAGGCAGGGGTGGTTGTAGGACTCAAATTTTTGCAACCTAGTTGGGACATAGATCTGTGATTACACCACTCTAACAAAGCACTTAGCATTTAGCATTCATTAGTATTTAACCTTGATTCACATCCTAGATCCAAATCCTAATTACATAACAACGCAGTATTCAACCATATCTAACACATCTAAGCACTTAGCATATGGAAAGAGATCAGATCTAACATTCATTCACATCGCAAAGCACTTAATCTATCATACCAGGTTCATCTAAACATTCATTACTGCACTAAGATTAAACCATATGAACAACCATAATGCACAAAGCAACTATAACACAGGGTATACATGGTTCACCCTAGGGTGGGGCTATGTCCACCAACTTTTCTCTTCTTTATTATCTTCTGTCAATCTTCTTACATGCACAGAGACCAAAAACCCCACTTCGCAAAAATAGGAGATCTGTGCGCACCTCGCCAGATCCTCCTTCCCTGAGTTAGGTCACAACACAAAGCCTTCTTACACAATCTGCACACAAGATTCTTACAATCACTTGCACTTAGCTCTGCAAGTCTTAACACACAGTATGCACAAAGCCTCTAGCTCCACACTAAGCCGATTCTACTAGGTCTCTCTACTTACATAGCCTAGATTTCTATTTATGCATTACAAAATGGGCCTGAACATGGGTAAACCCATGGGTTGACATCCCATACCTGTTACATAAACCCTAACCCAAAAGTGCCCTAAAAAAGGGGCCGATATCTCGTGATATTCGCTTCGCCTGGCGCTCTGTCTTCAACCAGCCTGTCGAAGACCCAAAAATGGTCAACATGACCAAGGTTCTCCAAAACTTGTTCGAGAGTCAACATGCCCCCAACACTCACCTGTGACTCGTCCCGAGTCACTCTGCTCTGGGTAACTCTCCCTCAAATGCCTCGAGCTTGGTTGGAGCTACTTCTACATGTTGCTTCACCAAGGCCTCCTTCTCGGCGAACTCCTGAATAAATGCCTCGGTCACAGGTCCTTCCAAGCATTGTTCGACTGTGGTGACTACTTATTCTAGTTCTACTCCTCCTCCTTCAATCTTCTCAAAAATTAGGCAAGCTGCATCTTGGACTGGCTGGAGCTTTTGAGTCACTTCCATGACTTTCCTCTATATGGCATGGACTTGTTGTTGATCCATGCGCTATTCTTGGGATATTTTCATTCGCTCGATTGCTGACAAGGGATTCAACTGCACTTGTACTGTTGCTACTTGTTGCTTTTCTTCCTGGAGCCGCGACTCTAGTGTCTTTAGTTCAGGGTCCTCGGTAAGGCGCTCATAATTCTGTGCACTTCGACTGCTAAGTTGTTTACAGTCCAAGGCTAATGCCTTCATTCTTTGGACTATGCTTCAGGCAGTTTCTTCTCATTGGTCTCACACTTCCTGCAGAGTGCTTGGTACTGCTTGTAACTCCAATTATGCTACTCTCTGTTGAAGTTGCTAGATGGTTGCAGGAAGCTTCATGAATTGACTCTCCACTGGGACTTCTTCTATCTGTTCTAAGCCCGTCACAGAGCGAAGTGCTCTGTTGACTGCTTCTTTAACTCCAACCTGCTCCATGAGCAACTGTTCTTTCTCTTTTTGGATCTGTGCTTTATCGTATTCGAACTTGATTTGGAGTTCATCCTTCTCTTGTTGCGCAAATCGACGTTGCTCTATGACTTCCTCTCGTGCTTGCTTCATGGCCATTGTGGCCTATTCTTTTTCTTCCTACACGCGATGAAGGTGAGCTTCAGTTGCATCCACTATTCTGTAGAGTTGGGAAGGCTCATCTCCCAACTCTGTTTCTTCTGATGATGGGGGCACAGTGGACACTGCGCGACTGGAGTGAAGGGCTTGTTGTACCCCTATTAGCTCTGCTTCGATTCTTTCATACATGGTTTTTTGTTTTGGTTCATTTCCTTGCAAAATATCTTCCGAGGCATCTGATACCACTACGATAATGAAGTCAAAGTCATCGACCATGAGCACAGTTTGCAGCTTTGGTTTACTAGCTTTGGACTTCTTCCGCGATGTAGGATTTGTTGGGGAAACCTTTCTTTTCTTGGACGTCTCTGCCTGTTCAAGGGGGTTCCTAGGCAGTGTTACTTCACCCTGCTTTTGCTTTTCTTCTTCCCCTTCTTTCTCTTCTTTGTCCACTTCGTCGTCTCCTCCTACGCTAGGTGAATCTGATGCAGTCTCTTATGATGTGCTGTGTATTTCCTGTACATCTTCCTTCTTTTTCTTCCTGCTACTATTGGGTACATCATATTCTTCGCGAGTAACCACCAGACTTCCAATGAGGTTGGGGTCGGACAGTTCTGCATGGTTAACTGGCACTAGGAGTTCTTCAATCCACTCCTTGGTGATTTCCTCCATATCCTCCTCAGTGAGATTGTAATAGGATTGAATCTCTTCTTTATGTTCATCTCTGCGCGCAGTGATATATATAAAATGCCTATCTGCGCGGAACTTCGCAAATACAAGGGAAAGACTCAATAGCCATCTTTAACTGCAGGTAGTAGGTATGGAAGATCGCGTTTGACTGCCACTGTTTCCCCATATCGCTCGAATACTAGAGCGTGGTGAAATTCGTAGCTAATGGCTCTAACGACTCAATTTCAGGGAAGGTTGCCCCTTCCGGCATCTCCCAAGCAATGAACGCGATGAGGATCAACAACCACCTTAAATGGAACTGATATCCTTGATCCTAAGCTTTGCGGTAGTCCTGTTCTAATTGGTTGACAAGGTAACTCACCCAGTTCATTTGTAATACTTCCACGCATTTTCCTGCGACGTCAACAACGAACCCTGTGACCTGCGTGAGCCTATTCTTCCTTACTATCTTACCAACAATCAACTGACAGGCTAGGCGCACTGCACCATTCTATATGGAGGCTACCTTGTAGCCTCGCTTCCCCTTCTCGACATTGCCATAGGTGTCTTTAATCTTCCATGCCATAGCGCGATCTGCAACCTTCCTTGGATAAAATTCCTGTGGGTCTGGTCCTTGCATGCTTAATTCAGTGATCCTATGGATCAGCGCCGAATCAACGGTGATATGCCTGTCCAACCACAAATAACCACCATGGAAGCACGACCACAGGATCTTAACACATGCGTTAACCTTCTGATGTCTTGCGAAGTGTGTTATCTTCATCACGTTCAAGATAGTGGACCTTGCGATGTCCATAGTCCACGACTGGGGGATGATATTCGACTTCTTCCCCTTGGTCTTGGTAAAATATTTGTGAGGTACGAGCATGCCATATCTCTTGCAGTCTCCTAGGTTATAGTCATTGATCTTCAACGTTGGAATTCTCTCTAACTGCGATCTGACTATGCGTATTCCCTTCGGGAGGTACGCAGTGATGATTGTGTAGTCGAAGTCCCTCGGGACACTGTCACGACTTACCACATCGGCCAAAGGTGGGATGTAGTTGGGAAGGATTTATGGGATTAGCTTTGCATTCGCCAAGTCATCACGATGCTTGGTTCTTTTCTCAATCTCAGCTCGGGATGGTCCAGATCCATGAGCAATCAACGGGGAGGATTGCACTCCTCTCATCGATGATGCTTGAACTCCTACGGACATCACCTTCTGAGCCATGAGGTCGATTAGAATCTCTTCGAAGACTTTTTCTACTGTGCTAATTTCATTCGACATGCACACTCGAGATCTGATATCTTAGATCGGTTAACAAACACTCAATGTAACATAATGGATGGTGAGGTCTCAATGATCACTGTGTAAAAGTAACTAGTTCTCTGTGGGCTCGGATAATCACAATTGGCAAAAGTGTTCTCGGTGCAATGCTCAACGAGATAAATAGACAACGTCCTAACAAACTCTATCAAAGGGCAAGAATGCCTCAATCAATGCTATTCCATCCGTTATGGCGCGGTCCCAATGGTCTAGTGGTGAACGTTCCAGCAATAACTGTGTTTCTAGCCGTTCTGGAGTGTCGTTCTAACGGTCGGGACGCCTCCAACGGTCATATTTATTCGCCGTGGCGAAGTGCCAATATTCGCGGTTCTGATATCCCGACGGAGTTCCAGTTCCGCAAACCGTCTTTCTGCGGGGTCCTCTCTGGAACGTCATGTAACTTTTCTAACTTTGCTTTCTTCTTGCTGAGTTTTCTAGCCTTCTTTCCTGTAATCTGAGTTACTGGGTTCCTCTTCCCATTTTGATTCTTACCTTCTCTTGGCATAATAACTTCGCCCTGTCGATGTTCTTTGTTGGCACATGGGAAAACCCAGGGTTCAAGGGTGATACTTCTTTTCTGTCTGGGGTAGGTGCTCTATTCTCCTGTATAGACAAGGGTTTCACGTCTTCCTATGTTCTTTCAACTTCGACATCTAGATCTCTTGTCCATAGTAGCTTTCACTGGTCTTTTTGTTCTTTCAGTAAGTGCGTTATTCTCCTAGCCATGAAATCTCTTCATTCTTTCCTTTTCTGTTCTATATCCTTCTCTTCTTGTTTCCTTTGCACCCAATCATTCTCAATCCAGGCTTTTCCTAGCAAAATAACAAATGTGGCGCTGTTCTCAAAAAACTTAACGATCTTGAATTCTTCTTTTGTCAAAGTGCCATGAGCACTCATAAATGTCTGGGTAAGTCTTCCACATAGGGTTATCAACATTCCTCTAAATAATCCTATTCCTCCTAATGAAGGAACCATAACAGGATTTCCCAAAATTTCCCAAGTTCTTTCTGTCATGATATTCACCCATGTTTCCTCATTCAAGACACAGTCTATTTCGAAGTCTCCGATTCTTATTTCTATGCGCTGCTTCTCTTTTAAGATCTCTGATAAGCTAGTGTCTCTGTGATCATTCAAGGTTTCTTTCATCTACAATAATACACTCTCTGATCTTTTCCGGGGTTCTATCATATCCTTAGTTTCTTGGCTTGTCTCATAGTTTTCTTGTCTTATATTCATCTTTTCAACTTTTTCAATCATTCAAGGGCAATCCAAAACTTCATGTCCAGTAGCCTTACAACAAAGGCAAATAGGACCTCTACTAGGGAATTCTTTAGCAACATGTACCGATCTTCTGCAACTATAGCAAAGAGTTAATCCTCTCTTTATCTTGAACGATCCCTAACCTTTCTTGTACTGCACACTGGGATCACAGTAATTAACCTGCAAAAAATTCTTTCTAGGATCCTGCATCCATTTGTTAGTCCAAACATTCTTTCTATGCATAGGGATAACATATTTTTCATTATTTCTATCAGATATATTCATATCAAATGTTCGTTCTTCTAACTGTGCCCTAGTTTTTAGACTAGGACCAAATCTATTAAACATACATAGATCCATTCTTTCGAAATAAAAATTTCCACTTATCTCACCTTTCTCAGAGCACAAAGCTTCAAGATCTTACGTCTTTTTTTTTTTTTTTTCTCAAATCAGAGTTCTCTTCTTAGCATAGAGATTCTCAAGTCAAGTAGAATACTATGCACTAAAGTAGCAGATCTACGCACATAGCTTTCTCTTTTCTTCAGTTCATAGCAATCACAGTTTCAGGTCCCGACAACGAAACCATTTGTTGGCATAGGGGCAGACCCAGGGTTCAACACTTCAACAACGCACCAAAAAAATCCTAACTACCGACCCTTTTGGCAACACCTGCGAAGCAGATGAAGTCTCACCCGAGGTAGAGGCAGGGGTGGTTGCATGACTCAAATGTCTACAACCTAGTTGGGACACAGATCTGTGATTACACTACTCTAACAAAGCACTTAGCATTTAACATTCATCAGTATTTAACCCTTATTCATATCGCAGATCCAAATCCTAATTACAGAACAACACAGTATTCAACTAGATATAACACATCTAAGCACTTAGCATATGGAAAGAGATCAAATCTAGCATTCATTCACATCACTAAGCACTTAATCTATCATACCAGGTTCATCTAAACATTCATTACTGCACTAAGATTAAATCATATGAACAATATAACAACCATAACGCACAAAGAAACCATAATACATGATATACGTGGTTCACCCCAGCGTGGGGCTACGTCCACCAACTCTTCTCTTCTTTATTATCTTCTTACATGCACAGAGCCCAAAAACCCGACTCCGCATAGAACATGAGATCTGCGCGCACCTCGCTAGATCCTCCTTCCCTGAGTTAGGTTACAACACAAAGCCTTCTTACACAGTCTGCACACAAGCTTCTTACAATCACTTGCACTTAGCTCTGCAAGTCTTAACACACAGTATGCACAAAGCCTCTAGCTCCACACTAAGCCGATTCTACTAGGTCTCTCTACTTACATTGCCTAGATTTCTATTTATACATTACAAAATGGGCCGAAACATGGGTAAACCCATGGGTCGACATCCCATACCCATTACATAAAACCTTACCCAAAAGTGCCCTAAAAAAGGGGCTGAGATCCCGTGATCTTCGCTTCACCTGGCGCTCCATCTTGGACCAACCTGTCAAAGTCCCAAAAATGGTCAAACATGACCAAGGTTCTCCAAAACTTGATCGAGGTCCAACATAAGTTGTAATGAATGATATGTATGTATGTCAACCCATATGGATATATGTGTGTTTATCCCTTCATCCCCAACATAAGACCAGATGGTCTTTGTGATCCTCATAGCATCTCGGGTGAGAGCTTCTTCAAGCTTGGTTGAGGATTGATATACTAATGCTTTGGGGTTTTTGTTGGTCAACTTTGGACGAACCTTGTGTTGAAATCCCCTTACTACATCACCTAGTTATCTCATTATCTAGTGTTTTCCTTACTGCAAATTAGATTAACAACTCAAAAAAGAAAAATACATTGCTAAAATATTCCACTCAATAAATTTAGCAGAAGCAAAAACTGGAAACCAAATCATGCACACATAAACACCAATATTTTTTGGTAGATACCCCTAGAAAAACCTGAGAGGGAAAACCAATGCTGAGAATGATTTTATTATGTTAAAATCAGGGCTCCCGTAATAGGGATAATGGCCCACTAAGAGAAATACAACCGCAGACAAACCTGACAAAGTCTGATATGTTGTATGACCTAGATATGCATGCTTTTAGATATGTATGCACTTGTCCTTAAGCACGCCCATGCATATGCGCTTGTCTCTACTGGTGCCTGTGTACACGTATACAAATCCTGTACGGAAAACTATGTACAAGGGAACTCTTCCTTGCGGATTCACTCAACTAAAACCCACTTCTGACAACCTCTGTTCTCTCTTCTCAATGATCTGATCTCTAGATGAAAATCCTTCTCCACCTATCCGAGATATCCTTGAATCATAGTCCTTCGTGATCCAACCCTCTCTGTGTCGACTCTCTCAACACAAGTATCAAGTGTCTTCCTCCTTCACCCTAGCCTTGCTTTTATAATCTTGAGTTCTAACCCTAATCTCCAAAGTGATTAATGGTTGATATTACTTCTCACCTCACTTGAGATTAATGGCTAAGATTACATGCTAATTACTTTTAGCATTGTCCTTAAATAACTAAATTAATTAAATAATTAATTAACAAAAACAATTTACTTTAATAATTCCTTTAATTAAATTAAATTCAAGAGTAGAAGGCTTTGTACAAATTCCGCATGCTAGACACCAAGCCTATGCAGAAATACATGTCTGATTCTACATGCATTAACAACTTGGGTCTTAACCCCCCAACGTTAGAAAGGAAGTGCACAAGCATAACACAATACAAAAAATGGTTCTGTTGCTAGGACCTGAAAGTCTTGTATTGAATGATGAAGGCAAGAAATGAGGTGGTATCCATGTCAAGAGGAAATTCAAGATTGGTTAACTACAAAGGAGCATGATTTTTCCTAGCGGGAAACTCAAGGTATGAGAGTAAATGTGAAGCGATTGAAAGATAAGTATCTCTACACTGATATGCATGAGATTTTCTTTGCATAATTTCCTTGTTTATTGTATGAATGGTTGAAAAGACAAACTGCCACTAACACTGCTTTGCGGCCACTCAAGTTGATAGTTTGCGATCAATCCACTATTGAGAGGTTGAAGGCATTGAACAACATGTGGGATTGAGCCATTGATTTCTAGTTTGCTCGAGTAAAGGAGGGATACATAGTTGATTTTTTTATTGAGTACATTGATTCTTTCAGCGAGGCCGAAAGGAAGTTCATGGAAGGTCTGAGGAAAATGCTTTTGGAAGAAATCCCACTCTGGATTAAGATGATGTTCATGGAGAAGAGGTCGATGCACATGAAGCCCGACAAGATGGTTGAGTAAACTCCCCTGGCACTTGGGGGGGGGGTTGAAATGATGGGGAAAAATGAGGAAGGAGCTGGATCCATTGAGGAGGATCCATAAGTTATTAAGATGAGGTGAGGAATGGGATGGACCCAAAGGAGTAGAGGAGAGAGAGAGACGAGAGATACACAAGAAGGGTTGAGTTAAGAAGGAAAGCAGAACATAGGAGTGAAAGGAAGATAGAAAGGGGCACACAAAGTAGAGTCGGGCCCAGTATGAAGAATAAGATACCGCACCTAGAGGAAGTGTAGAATAGTGCTCTGCGATAGAGAGGAGCACAAGCGAAGATAAGCCCACGAAGAGGCATGGAATTGAGAGTAGGGTGTCAAGTGGGGATACCAGTAGTAGTAGTGGTGGTGGTGGTAGTAGAAATAGTGCCCTATCAGATGAAGTCTAAACCCCTTGGTTGTTGTGGAGTGCCAAAATTTCAGAGGAAAATGAAGCGCAGAGTAGAGGCGTGTATGTAGGATGAGAAGATGGAGGATCCCCTAGTGATGGGGGAGAAGAATTGGCGATAGTATATGGTCTTGCATGACTGCAAGTAGGAAAGTATTTTCATCCTCTCACAATAAATGTTTGAATAATATGGACTTACTTTAATTTTTAAACCTGTGAAGTAAAGCAATGCATATAGATTCTTAAGAAAAACAAAAATTAATCAATGGCTCATACACATAGTACACATAGATTTACGCTGGAATCCCTTAACCGAGAGAAAACTATCCTTCCTTGGTGCCGCACCTTTCAACTCTTCAATGTATTAATTTCACCATTCACCATACAATATATACAATGTTTTAGGTATTCCATAGCTACCAAAACCCTAATCCCTTAATCCAAGATTAATAGAAAAATCCGCAGTTGTCGAATATGATGCGCCCACACACATACATGCAAAGAATATAACACATTCCCAACATTCTCCCACTTATTGTTTTCTTTGCATACAAGGGTTCACAGGATTATATAGTCAACAATACAGGGCAACAATGCCCATTGTTACTCTACACCAGGAGAACTTTTCTGTGCTCACAGACTTTGTCAATGAATCTGCAAGATTCTTCAAAGTGTCAACCTTTTCCAGCAACACCTTCTTTTCTTCAACCATGTCTCTCACAAAGTGATACTGAACATCAATATGATTTGTCTTCGAATGATAAGATGGGTTATTTTCCAGGAAGATTGCACTCTGACTGTCGCAATCTAATCTCACTGCTTGTTGTACCAATCCAATGCCTAAACACAATATCTATAACCATACTTCTTTCTTTCTTACATGAGTGGCTTCCATGTATTCAACTTCTGTAGTTGAGAGTGCCACTACAACCTGTCTTTTTCTCATCCAACTGATTTCTCTTCCAAATAGGTTAGACACATACCAACTTGTAGATCTTCTGTGATCCAGATCTCCAACCTAGTCTGCATCAACAAAGCCATGTATGTCCACCACTCTATCCAATCCTGGTCTTCCTTGGTAGCACAATCCATAAATGGTAAAAGAACCTAAAAAAAATTGTGTAAAAGAACCCATCTTATCATTCGAAGACAAATCATATTGATGTTCAGTATCACTTTGTAAAAAAAATAATTTTGTTTTTCCTTGGTAGCACAATCCATAACTGGTAGTGCCACGAAGATACCCGAAGACCCTCTTTACTACTGTCCAATGATCCTTCCATGGTTTTGAAATATACCTACTCAAAAATCCCATTGCATGTGCAATGTCTGGTCTAGTACAAACCATTTCATACATCAAACTGCCAACTGCACTGGCATACAAAACATGGGACATGTCCTCTTTTTCTTCCTGTGTCTTGGGACACTGATCTGCAGATAAATTTACATGTATAGGAATAGGAACCTTGACCGGTTTACTTCCATGCATATTAAACCTCTGCAATATCGTCTCAACATGTTTTCTCCGATTCAACCAGAGTTTCCTGTTTGCATGATCTCTTTTAATCTCCATTCCCAGAATGAAGTTAGCAACACCAAGATCCTTCATGTCAAATTTGGAGGATAGCTGCGATTTCACCTCCTTGATAACATCCATGTTATTTCCTACCAACAACATGTCATCAACATACAACACTACATAAATGAAGTGATTACCAACCTGCTTGGAATATACACAGTGATCAACCCTACTTCTCACAAATCCCAATCCAAGGATGTATGTGCCAAACTTTTGGTAGGTGATTGCTTCAGACCATATAGTGACTTCTTTAGCTTACATACCAATTCTTTCTTTTCCTTCACTACAAATCCTTCTAGCTGCTTCATGTAGATTTCTTCTTCGAGATCCCCATGTAGGAATGATGTCTTCACATCCATTTGTTCCACTTCAAGATCAAAAGAAACAACAATAGATAAAATAAATCTAATAGACGTTAACTTTGAAACATGAGAACAAATCTCACCAAAGTCAATTCCCTCTACTTGGGAATAACCTTTCGCTACTAACTGAGCTTTGTATTTCTCCACTTTTCCTTTTGCATTAAACTTCTTCTTAAACAACCATTTTCTACCAACAAATTTTCTTCCAGCTGGCAACTCAACTATATCCCATGCCTCATTCTTATCCAAGGAATCCATTTCTTCAACCATGGTCTTCTTCCATAGTTTACTATCCTCTGAATTTGATGCTTCCCTGACAGTTCTGGGATCATCATCATGGAATCAGGTGGACTATACCTTTTTGGTTTCCTTCTTTCCCTCACTGATCTCCTCAATACTGGGGTATGAGGTTCTTCTTCTTTTTCTTCATCTTCTTCAAATGATTCATATTTTGCATCATCCAACTCAAGCTCTATTTTCTCAGGTTCATCTTGCCTTGGTGGGAATTCTTGTTTGGACACATCTTTTCCCTCTCTAAAAACAACATCCCGACTGTAAACAATCTTCTTAGTTTCAGGGTTCCAAAGCTTATAACCTTTCACACCATCTTTATAACGCATAAAGATACACTTTTCAGCTTTATTATCCAACTTACTCCTATTTTCCTTTGGAACATGTACATAAGAATCACAACCAAACACTTTGATATGTTCAAGAGAGGGTGTCTTACCAGTCCATACCTCATGTGGAGTTTTATCTTCTAGTGTCGCTGAGGGTGATCGATTGACTTGGTAACATGCTGTACCCACTGCCTCTGCCCAAAATTCCTGTCCTAACTCAACACCACTAAGCATGCTCCTTGATTTTTCCATCAGTATCATGTTCATCCTTTTTGAAACTCCATTCTGTTGAGGTGTGTATGGAGTAGTCTTCTGCCTTGCTATACCACACTTCTTAAAAAAATATTCGAATTCATTTCAACAGAATTCTCCACCATTATCTATCCTCAATACCTTTATTTTCTTCTCTTTTTGATTTTCTATCAGAGCCTTAAAATCTTTAAATTTATCAAATACCTCAGATTTGTTTCTAAGAAAATAAATCCATGTGTTCCTTGAGAAATCATCTATGAATGAAACATATTACATAGATTTAACTAGTGATGGAACAAGCACAGGTCTAAACACATCACTGTGTATCAACTCTAAGATCCCCTTTGCTCTTGTAGCAACATATGAGAATCTTACTCAATTCTGTTTTCCATATATACAATGTTCACATAAATCAAAATCTAGAGTGCAATTAGACATACCTTCAACCATACCTTTATCGTGTAGTGTTCAAAGGCCCTTTTCTCCAATATGTCCCGGCCTTTGATGCTAGAACATGGTCTTCTTTCTAGGGATAATATTGGTCTTGTATTATTTATTTATCTGCTCAGGGACAACAGATCTGTTACACCCATTAGTATAAGTTCTTCCCAAGAACTTGTACAGAGTTCCACACCGAACTCCCCTCATCAAAACCATTGCTCCTCGTACCATCTTGCAAGTGCCCTTTCCCAATACAATATCCACTCCTACATCATCCAACTTGCTTACAGATATTAGGCTCCTGGCTAGTTTTGGAATGTGCAGAACCCTAGGGAGAGTTCTAACCCTTCCATATTTTAGCAACAACTTAACCCTTCCTTGTCCCATGATTTTGGCTGTCGAGTCATCTCCTAGGAATACATCACCACCATCATATTTTTCATATTCATAGAACCACTCCCTGTGAGGAGTCATATGGTATGACGCACCTGAGTCGATCAACCATACATCACGGTCTGCATGTGTACCTATAGATGCCAGGTAAACATCACCTCCTTCTTCAGTGGAGGTTTTTGCCTCTGTGGAAGAGGTTCTATCAGATCCCTTTGGTTTATCAACATTCTTAGACTTGTAATCTTTCTTATAATGCCCTGTTTTACCACACTTCCAACATTTCCTTAGAGTTTTTCCTGGAGACTTAGATCTACCTGTATATTTAGATCTCCCCCCCAAAGACTTACCAGGATTCCTGTCTTGGGTACGACCTCTTACAAGCAAATCATTTGTGCTATGACCATCCATGCTTTTCTGCCTCATCTCTTTAGATAACAAGGATGCAACTACATCCTCATACTTCAATGTAGATTGAGTGGTACTACCAATTTCTACAACCAAATTATCCCAAGAGTTTGGCAAAGAACATAACAAAGTAATACACTTATCTTCTTATGCAATCGTAATATTAACAAATACAAGTTGACTTACCAGAGTATTAAAGGAATTTATATGTTCTATCACATAATCTCAATCTTCCATCCTAATATGATACTTCTTTTGAATAAAAAACTTGTTTACCAGGGACTTTGATTGATACAAATTCCCCAACTTATCCCATAGTTCCTTGGCTATAGATTCTCCTGAGACATTCAACAACACTGAATCTTCCAGGCGGAGTCGAATAGTACTCCTTGCTCTTCTGTCCAAATTCTCCCAAACTCCCTTCGACATACCAGTAGGTAGTGTACTAGTAGTTTGTGTACTAGTAGGTTGTGTAATAGTAGCCTGTGTGCTAGTAGACTCTGTACTGGTAGGCTATGTATCAAGATTCACAACGATCCATTGTTCTTTGTTTACAATAAGGTCCTCCATCTTGAGCTTCCATAGCTCAAAGTTTTTAGCGTTGACATTCTCTATCTCGATTCTATAAGAGCTCGCCATTCCTCTTTCCACACTCGAATCACCACTGCAAAATCTCCCACTAAACCCAGGTTTATCACAGACCCAAGATAAAATTGATCTATCAAGACCGAGCCAAACCCTCATCAACAAAGGAGTCCCTCTGAAGCCAAAAACGAGTTCTGATACCACATGTAAGTTTTAAACCTGTGAAGTAAAGCAATGCATACATATTCTTAAGCAAAACATAAATTAATCAATGGCTCATACACATAGTACACAAAGATTTTCGCTGGAATCCCTTAACCGAGAGAAAACCAACCTTCCTTGGGGCCACACCTTTCAAAACTTCATTGTATTAGTCTCACCATTTGTTGGCCCTTGACCAAGTTTTGGGAGATCCTTGGTCAAGTTTGACCTATTTTGGGACTTTGACAGCCTATCGAAGGAGAAGCGCAAGATGAAGCAAAGATCGTGGGATCTCGGTCCCTTTTTGGGTCCTTTTTGGGATTTGATATTATGTAACGGGTATGGGATGTCCGCCCATGGGTTTACCCATGTTTAGGACTATTTTTTAAAGTATAAATAGATGCTAAGGAGATGTAGTGAATATAGATATATAGAGTTACGAATGGATAAGTGCTAGATCTATGTGATTGAAGGACTGCAAGTGCTCTGTGCATACTATGTGAGACTTGCAGAGCTAAGTGCAAGTCATTGTAAGAGGCTTTGGAAGGATGTGTTCTTAGATCTACTCAGGGAAGGAGGATCTAGAGAGCTGCGTAGATATCCTATCCTGTGCGGAGTAGGGTTTTGAGGCTTTGTGCATGTAATCTATTGAAGAAGCTAATAAAGAAGAAGAGTTGGTGGATGTAGCCCCAGGGTGGGGGTGAACCACGTACATTTTGTGTTTCTCTGCTTTGTGCAAATGTGTTGATGTGTTTATCTCTTTACTTGCTAAGTGCTTTGATATAGATAGATAGATCTGTTTATGCTTTTTGCTAATGATGTATATGGATGTTAGATCCGACTTATATGAATGTTCTAGTGCCTGACTCTGTTAGATATAACCTACTTCTCTATGATAAGTGTTTAGATACATAAGATTTGACTGAATGATGTGATGCCCTATTTTATTTGTGGAGTAGATAGTGGTTAAATATTGATGAACTATCGGTGCTAAGTGCTCTATTAAGTATTACAATCACATATCTGTGTCCCAGCTAAGGTTGAAGACACCTGAGTCCTACAACCACCCCTGCCTCTACCTTGAGTGAGACTTCATCTGCTTCGCAGGTGTTTCCAAAAGGGTCAGTAGTTAGGGTTTTGTTGGTGCACTATTGTAGTGTTGAACCCTGGGTCTACCCTTGTGCCAACACCATTCACCATACAATATATACAATGTTTTAGGTATTCTATAGCTAACAAAACCCTAATCCATTAATCCAGGATTAATAGAAAAATCCGCTAAAAATAGAAAAAACGCATAGTTGTCGAATCTAACAAGCGAGTAGGCTGTGTACTAGGGTCCAAAACGATCCATTGTTCTTTGTCTACAAGAAGGTCCTCCATCTTGAGCTTCCATAGCTCAAATTTTTTACCGTTGAACTTCTCTATCTCGATTATAGAAGAGCTCACCATTCCTCTTTCTACACTCAAATCACCACTGCAAAAGCTCCCACTAAACCAAGGTTTATCACAGACCCAGGATAAACTTGATCTATGAAGACCGAGCCAAACCCTTAGCAACAAAGGCATCCCTCTAAAGCTAAAAACGAGCTCTGATACCACATGTAAGTTTTAAACCTATCAAGTAAAGCAATGCATACAGATTCTTAAGAAAAACAAAAATTAATCAATGGCTCATACACATATTACACAAAGATTTATGTTGGAATCCCTTATTTGGGAGAAAACCAACCTTCCTTGGTGCCACACCTTTAAAATCTTCATTGTATTAATTTCACCATTCACCATACAATATATACAACGTTTTAGGTATTATGTAGGTACCAAAACCCTCATGCCTTAATCCAGGATTAATAGAAAAATATGCTAAAAATAACAAAAACACGTAGTTGTCGAATCTAACACACCCACACACACACATGAAAAGAATATAACACATACCCAACACTTACCCCCCCTTTGAACCACCCCCCTTGCACATTTGTAACCAAGAAGAAATAATAGAAAATAACGAGGCGATTGGAATAGGAGAAAGAGTAGGTGAAAGAGTAGAAGGAGATAGAAGAGAAGAGACGAGTGAGGAAGAAGGCAAAGTCAGTGCTACTTCACCAAGAAGAGTATCGATATTGAGAATCTTGACAAACAATAGTCAAATCAAAGAAGTTAGTTCAAGATTGAGGATGGTGAATCAAGTTAGTACCCTGAGGTTACCCTTGTTCTATGGAACATGCAGACATGATGCATAACAACACTGGTTCATGTGTGAAGCAATATGGTCTATGAAGAGGATCACAGACGAAGCAAAAAATATTATGCAACTGAAAGCCATGTTCAGGGACAAAGAATTGACATGGTAGATGAAGTATAAGGAAAATGTGCTAATGAGACAAGCAAGGTCCCTGACAGAGATAAAGTGAGATCTTCTTAGGGAATTCCATAAACCTAAGTTAGAGTCACAGTGTATTACAAATATCAAGGAGATTAAGTAGAAACAAGGAGAAACTGTGTGGGAATATGACCAACAGTTCAAGATTTTATTGGATAGGCTAACGTTCCAAATCCAAGACGTGCATCATAGATAATGGTTCATTACCGACTTACTCCCCCATATATGAGTCCTAATCACCCAACAAAAGGTGGCGACTCAAATAGAGGCCGTGGAGATTGCAATGCATTTGGAAGCTACACCAAGAGGGGTAGAGACATGGATAAGATTGGCACATGTGCAGTCGTAACTAGCCAATTTGATGATGCAATTATAAGACATGGCCAAGGAAAAAGTCATGTGTAAGCACATAGGGTGTAACACATGTCGATCTGAAGGACATCCCAGGGACAAGTGCCCTGTACTTGGAAACTATGTGGTGATGGGAGCCCCGAGTCCATTTCCAACTGGGCCTCAGACAAAAATGGTGCAATATTTGTAGACAGTGGGGCCATGTACCACCTCGCTGCACAATGTTGGAAAAATATCAGAAAACACATCATACCCCATTCTACAAATTCTGGAAGTCTGTGGGACACAATGTCAATAAATTCTGGTCACTCGGCCAGCTGATGCAAGACAATACCTCCGATGCATTCGAGGTACAAGAGGAACAAAAGGGTGTTTATCATGGTGGTGCAGAAAGAGGTGGCTATCAAGGAGGTCCTAGAGGTATATATGGGTGCGGCCGCGGATGATGATATGGAGGAGGGGGAGGAAGACCTCCCACTTTCTTTAATTATGGAAAAATTGAGCATGTGTTGAGGTTCTGTACCAAACCATGCGCTCTTTGTGGGTACTGTTACAACCCAAATCATGTCACCTTGCAAGCCACATTGCAACATGGTGCATGCGGAGCCGTGTGAATATAAGAAGAAGGATGAGGAGGTTGATGTCCGGGTAATAACCCGACGAGGGGAGAAGACAAGAATAGAATTCTAGCATGGTGAAAAATCAAGTCAAAGACTAGAGGGGAACATTAGAAGGGCAACACAACCCCCTCCTAAGTTTGATGTTGCGAAATAGAAGTAGTTTTTTCACAACACACAGAGGGCCATCGAAGAATAAAGGGCATGAGATGAGCTGCAACATGCGACACAAAGGTCGCTTAAATAATACCAGACTCGTGAATAATTTCAATGTGCGACATAGAGGTTGCTAGAAGAGGCTCGCATCCAAAAATAATTAAACATGTGATGCATAGGTCATTGGAAGAAGCTCACATGAGCGGATAATTACAACGTGCAACACAAAGGTCGTTGGAATAAGATCCTATGTGTGAAGAAATACAACATGTGACACAAAGGTGATTGGAGGAAGCATGTAGTCAGGAAGAGCTGCGATGCGTTAAGAAAAGAGCAATGGAAGAACATAGTCTTGAAGAGTTGAAGTGCGCAATACACGAAGAAGCATTGCACGACTTGGGTCATGAGACAGAGATTGAAGATCAAGTCAGTAATTTCTTACGTTGTTGTTTGAGATTACTAAATGATCCTAATGTTGCGAGGAATATGACACAGATGTTAGCTACCTGCATGGGGGAACAAGGGAGGGAGAAAAATATATCATCCCCTCTACAAGAAAGGGATCACTGGTAGGTCAGTAAGCATGAACACATTGACAAAAAATTCAAAATGAAAACTAAACTTGGGAGCTATGAAATGGATGGAGTTATGTTCGATCCAGGTTCTGATGTGAACATCCTGCTAAAGAAGTACATGGAGTTTATGGGTAAACCGAATTTGGTATGGTTTCCCATCTAGTTGCGATATTCAAGTTGAGGTGAATATAGAAGGGGTGAAGAGGAAGGTGAACTTTGAAGTTATAGAGATTATGGATGACTCTGATCCCTACCCTCCTCTACTTGAAATTGACTGGGCCTTCGATAATAATGCAACATTGAATTTGAATAAGAGGAAAATGTCATTTGAGATGGACACCTTACACATGATTACACCTCTATATCTAAATGAAGGAGATAGATACAATGAGCCAATGAATGAGGATGCATGAAGCTCTGTGATTAATAATATCTATAATATCACTGGGCGCAGGGAAGATTATATCAATCCCATCACAGATGGAGAGTTGAGTTGGCGAAGCATGAAGTCCCACGACACAGATTCCAAATATGCGATGGAGAGTGGCCATGGAAATTATATGAGGTCTCTACTCACAGACGTGTGAGGATAACTAAAGTAGTGCGATGGTTCAGATATGAGCTATGCAATCCCCCTTGATGGAACATGGCTAGTAGAGGCATTCCTAGTGAAGATGGAGAAGGACATCCCAGTAGAATGAAGTATTTAGGCCATGGATTCCATGGTTTGGGACACATCACCCAAATATAGAGAACTGGGCGTAGGTGGTTGAATTGATAAAAGTCAGGTTCTATCCCATCTCGGAATTCGAACTGGCCAATCAGTACAAGGGAATCGAGGATCCCCAGGAGCACATTCAGTACTGTGAGAGGCGATGGATGACCAAGAATACTCCTCGGTCAATTGGTTCGTTCATACGATGGATATGGTTCCTAGGAGCTGGTATATTCCAGAGGAGCTTAGGAGGAAAATGGTATATTGGACCCATGTAAATTTACAATTTTTCTCAACATTCTGATTCACATAAAAATATCCAACTCAAAGGGAGGCAATCTTCTGAATCAATAACTTTATATTTCATCGTTAGCCAAAGGATGCCACTTCAAAGGTAGTATGCTCATATCATCAGCCAATGGCAAAGATGAAATTGGTTTTCCATTGTTGGAATATCAATGTTGATAATGTCGATGATGATGACCTTTGAGAAATATAGATCAAAGAATACTAAGGGGAGCATGCAGTAGAAGGGAAAGTGTCAGAGATGATTATGCCTAAGTATGGTGGCCCGATTAAGACAAAAAAACATAATATTGGCACCAAGGAAGTGTCCAAATTAGTTATTATTGGGGATTATTGTGATAAGGAGACCTTTACCTAGGTAGTCAAACTACGCAAGGAATACAAGGACTTATTTCTCTTTATCTTTTCATAAATGAAGGAAATTACAATATCGTTGGGGGAAATGAAGATTCAACTCAAGTTGGATGCCAAATCAGTCAAAAGGAGGCCTTATCAATTAAATCCCAAATATAAAGAAAAGGTGTGCAAGGGGCTAGACGAGATGTTAGATGTTGCAATTATTACCCTTGTGGAGGAGTTGGATTGGATCAGTCCCATGGTGGTACAACCCAAGAAAACATTTGATATTCGAATCTACACAGTCTTAATGCAACCTATGGCCACGACCCTTTCCCTACTCCTTTCACCGATGAAGTCCTGGAAAATATTGGAGGACGCGAATCCTATTGTTTTACAGATGACCTTTCGGGGTATCACCAGGTGCATATCATAGAGGAGGATCAATCCAAAACCACCTTTGTGATGAAGTGGGGTTCTTTTTCCTATACGATGATGCTGTTTGGACTAAAGAATGTTCCCACAGTTTTTTCTAGGATTGTAGTCGTGACCTTTAAAGAATTCATCCACAAGTTTTTGGAAGTTGATTTGGACAACTAGACAGTCTCCAGTTTTTTAAAAGAACACATGCATGTCCTTCACTTGACACTGGATCGATGTGGAAAACTCCATGATTCATTGAACTTGAAGAAGTGCATCTTCTGTATTCCATTTGGAACATTGTTGGGGCATGTGGATTAATGTCCACCTAGGCCTCTACACAAAAAGGTACATGTGTCTTGCTGTAGTTGTACTCTCCCATCTATGGCTCAGGCTTACGCTCTGTCTCTGGCTTATCTTCTTCCTTCTTGGGGCCTTCATGCCCATCATCTGTTGATGGTGTTTCCTTGCTCTTGATTTCCAATAGTTGCGACACCATTAATGTCAATGTGGCCAAAATCTGCTCAAATTGAGCCAACTTGACCCTTGAATCTTCTTCTTCTTCATAATGTTCTGTCGACATTCTTGATGCTCTACTTTTCTCTAGTCTTGGAAACAACTCTTTTACACTTCTTTTGTAATAACTGCATGTACTTACCGTATAGGTCTCACTAAATGCATTCGAACTTCTGCTATGATACCATTTGATCAATAAATGGAAGGATTATAGTCTCACCATTTCACCAACTCAAATATCTCTGCAATAAATATAACCTTTGCTCTTTTTTGACGAGAATATACTCAACCAACCAAGCCGCAAGTCGAGTCGGCCCAAATAAAAATGGAGTCAACTACCCGAAAGTCGAAATGGGGAAATGATTCAGACAAAAAAATTATTCCAGTTGAGTCAGAAGATATGCTAGTCAACCAAGTCAACTTAGATGAAATGCAAGTTGACCAAGTCAAATTAGATGGAAGTCGGGTCGACCAAAACAAGACAAACCGACCAAAAAGACTCCAGTCAAAATGGTGGGTGGATTGGTTCGACTAGGAAGAATTGTTGGTCGAATGAAGAAAGTAATTCGACCAAAAATGAATACCATCGGTACTAGTCAACCCACAATTAGTATCAATAGTTAAAGGGTGGATTTGGTGACCAATTGTGATGGAAAACCTTTTGAAAATCAGATTTGAAAACCAACAACTGTGGGGAAAGTATGTAAGATGAATTTGATAACCAACGACAATAAAAATGTTTAGAGGGTGAATTCAGAGATCCACGACATTCAAGAAACACTAAAGGTCGATTTTGATCATCCATGACACATCAAAAATGTTTTGAAGTCGTGTTGGACATTTGACAAGAGAGAAAAATGTATGGGGCTAGATTGATAGTGGACTAAATTGTAAAACCATGTAGAGGGTCTGTGGATAACTAATAAACGCCCATAAAACCACAATTTTCAATATACATGTTGTCTACGATTTATGGGAAAAGGAAAACGCTCAGCACAGTTGAGAATGTTCCCAATGACTCTAAAAAACAAAATTAGAAACCCCCAATGAAATAACAATGGCTCAGGAAATATGGTCGTCAATTTCCAACTCAAAATCAATGCATGATTATGGTTAAAGAGTTGTTAGTCTGATTTATTGACCCACGGGGAACATATTAATATAAAATGATTACAAACCAAATGACAGAAAGTCTCATTGCTAAACCATACACAGACGACTATTACATCATAGTGCACACCATTTACCATTCATAAACAAATACAACCACAACAATCATCACACATGAACTATTAATTTACCTTGGAAACCCAAAGGGGAAAACCAACATTCTTTTGGCTTCAACCATGCTCTTATTTATTCAACAATGGGCAAGTTATAGTCTCTTTGGTTCATATCTATGCTCCTCAGTGACTTTTGGGTAGTCTCTCTACGTCGTTCACAACCAAAGAACCCCTTTCTCATTATGGGGATACATGATATAGAATGTTGAGTCGACTGGGAGGATAACTGGAAGGTCAGGCTAGGCTTGTTCTCCCAAAATTGTCCACCAACTAGGTCCTGCAAAGATAAATGAATACACCCTCCAAGGATCTCAAGTCATAGCATCATGACAAGTGAATCCAATCAATAAATAAGCCATCGAAGCATGTGCACCAAATATCACTACATCAAACAATTAACACTCAAAGACATTATGCGATTTGTCAAGCTTGAATATGGGAGGGTTGACAAGGTGTCCTATTGGGTAGATCTTTCCCTAGCTCAAAGATAGTTTCCAAGAGATCCCTCTCTAAGCCATGTAAAGTGGATGAAGTGGTTGGGGTCAAGACTCAATGGGCATAGGACTCATGACATACAAGGGGTTGTAGTGTCTGATTGATGGCTGCCCTTGTAGAGGGTGTGTGGTACCTTCACCCGCAATGCACTTTTTCCAAGCCCATCAATTTCCTTTTATCTTTATTTATTTATTTTCTTTCAATATAGCATAAGGAGAGGATGAAGGTCATTTCCTTGGCTTTGTGACCAAGTGGTGGAAATGTCACCCACAAACACCTAATGGAAATGAGAATGTTGTCCCCTGATGAGACCACCTTTATCTTAGCCATGCAACTGAGATCCATTTCCCTGGTTTGGTGACCAGATGATGACAATACCATACCACTAGATATCCATGGATGTGACAGGTTGGCTCGTGACGAGACCTCCTATCCTTCAACTAACCTTTCAAGCATTCTTTATTATATTATGGGTCCCCTTTACTCAAAGATAAGAGTTTCATTGCTTTCTTGGGTGATCCCTGGGTGAAGCATCTGGAAGGTTTATATAAGTATTTTATCTTTTACCCAACACCAACCCCTCTGGGCCTTTAGCTCCTTCTTCCCATAGAATGAGGGACAACCCCTTCTTGGGTCAATACACCCTAAAATCCCAAGAGATAAGGAAATGGAGGGGAATAATGATGGAAAGTTGTAAGTGTGGTTGGGAATGGTACGATGGGTCATTAAGGGAGTTCCCAATAGAAAACCCATCCCTAAGGAAAACCACTTACTAGGGCACAATGTCAACCACCAAGGTGAAGCAGGGAGAAAAGCATAATTTCCAAGCATATATCATGAAATCTAGAGAAATCTAAGATACAACATAATCAAATAGCTTGAATATTGAAATGATGCTCACCATAATACTGACTTGTACCTCATGGAGCAAGGTCCACTGCCTTACAAAAGCGAGTTGGTGTGGTGGATGCCATCGAAAAAACTGTAACCATCTTTGGTGGTGAGTGGGTTTTCCATCTGTGCAAAAGGGTATTGTTGGTCATGTAGTCTCTCGACACTCCATATCTGCAACCTAAGGGCCCTAAGACATAATATCCTTAGTTATCCACAAAACGGGGATAACCTTTGGCTCCTACTTGGGGACATGCACCCATCGTAGAGTGTATGAGAACTGCAACATCTCCTGGTAGACATGTGCCTGCAAGGAAACATCAAACTGTCAAGTGTAGGATGGCCTGTTCATCCTTGTTCTCATATGATCATAATGAAAACCAATTAAGCTAGAAAAAGAAAATTTTGACATTTTTTGAAAATTTTCTAAACTAAGTATGAAATCAATATGCAAGTAGAGAAAAATGAAAATGAAATGCATCTAAACTAATATGAGAAATCAAGATGCAAATGCAAGAAAGCAAGATGAATTACCTACTTACTTGGGGTCTTGGGACTCTGGATATTAAGCCCCGGAGGTGTTAGGTGAAATTGTACAACCAGTGCAACCACCTAATCATCGGAGGAAGACATTTCCCCCTATGCTTAATCATGTGAAACAACAAAATAAGTCTAGCACATAGTAATCATGAGAATACAAAGAAATATAATGAATCATGAAAGAAAACTCATGGATATGGGTGGGAGGGAGGAAATCCTGCTAGAAAGAGAAACCATCAGCCTGCTCATCCTACTTGAAAGTGTAGCCACAAGATTGATCAATTCATTTCTTAAAGGGGATACTATATGTAGATGAAGTCTTATCTTCATCCGTGCATAAAGACTCACTACTTGTTGAGGGATGAGAGGAAATGAGAGATCAAAAGAATATTGCATGGTCTCTTGGAGAAGAGGGTAAGAGGTAAGGAACAATCTTAGGTGTAGAAAAACACCGCCTCTTCCCCCATGAATCTCCATGGAAATATCCAAGATGAAAATACTTCCACTTTGAAGAATGAATCTCTGATTGCTCTGAGGTGTCCATGTCCTGGTATTCCTCAAAATCTGAGCACAACGGTTGGAAGTCCTCATAAAACAAATCTACACCTCAAATGAGTATGTATCAAAGGACGACTGAGGATCACTCTGAGTATGTTGTGACGAGTCATCCTCGAAGGGGCAGAAAAAATATGTAAACATATCATCACCAGGTTGCCAAGCATATGAATCATATACATATGAGGACCACTCCTCTGATGATGAAAACTCAACCCCTTCTGCCTGAGAGCCACCTTCAATATCATAAATGGGATCTCTATCAATACTAAAAAACCTCACTTCCCTTCTATGTCTCCCAACCTATATGAAATCATCGATGTGTTTGCCAACTATATCCGAGGGTTGTTCCATGAATTCATCTACACCATAGGAGCTGATAAGTTCCTCAAAAGACTGGATAAGTTCAATTTCTTCAAAAGGGAAAGCAGATAACAAAGTCTCGTTCAAGCATTCTGCAAGATAAACTTTATTGAGATCCTTTGGGAAGTTTTCTTCATTTCCACAGTCATGGAACAAAGCATCATTAAAGTTCAATTAATATAACTCATCATGTTCCCTTCTTGATGTGCAAGAGGAGTAGAGGTCGGGATGTCCTCATCAAGTGGAATAGAAGATACTTCATCTTCATCATACCTCTCATCCAGATATTCTTCATCAAGATCTTCTTCAAGATTTTCTTCATCTATTGTCTCATCATCGATCTAAAAACCCTCTTTGCAAAGAATGTGTTTGAGCTCTTGGAAAGCATCTTGCAAACTTTGCGAAGCTGGCCAATATTGCTTGAGAAATTCTTCAATGAGCTTTGTAGAAGAATGGATGCTCTTTGGATCACATGAGTGTGTAAACCAATCCTTTTGACTTGATTCCAGTGAAGACACGAAAATTGTCATCAACAAATATTCATGTACCACATTTAATCTCGAAGCATGCTTCATATAATTCATGAAATGGGTGACTGCTAGAGATGGATCATAGTCAAATTTGGGGCAACTTGCCCTCCACTCCAGGGAGCAATAATTTGGATATCCAGGAATATCCTGAACATCAAAGGAGGGATAAATCTTATAGAATGACCATGGTAAATCCCATGAGGCCATGGTTCCATTACTTAGTGTAAGACCTCAATGGAGTCACCAAATGAGATCAAGCCTCACCAAAGGATGGAAAATGATAAGGGAAAAGTGGTTTTTGGGAGGTGGAGTCACTAGATGAGCTTTAAGATGAGTTCATAAAGAAGGGTCGAAAGGGAACATCCCTTGGGTGGAGTCGCTAGGCAAGCTAAGGGAAATTGTTTGGGATAGCTTACCAAAGTGTTGTTAGGGTACGAAGAAGATTCAAAATCTTTCCCAACAACGATGCCAAAATGTTATAGCGCAATTTGTAGGTTGGGAAAAGCTCGACCCAACCACAAGGCAAGTGCTACAACTTGGGAATCCTACACCCGATGTCACCTCAATGTAGGTCCCCCACTTCAAGGGTGACTAGGTCACTCTAGGGAGGTGATCCTGGTGACCCTAGGGGGATTGAGATGGAGATGGATGGAAATGGAAGTGAATCCCATAGAGTTCAAATATAAGTGGAATAAAAGGTAGAGATATATTCCTTGCAAGTCAAGTAATTTTCCCCCCATAGGTTTATTACTTCTCCTGATGATTTACCTGCCTGAGACACAAGAAAAGACACTTTGCAATAATAAATGTTAGTTGGATCAGCAAGTTAAGCTCGCTGTCCCTAATTTGAAGCAATATATATAAATTTATATCAGCAAATAAAACATCTAAAATCAACATATAAATATCTATACTAGTTAGGTAAATCAACATCAAACTTAACAATGAATATAGGCTGATAATTGGCACTTAAGAAGCTAGAAAAGATGGCTGTTGTAAACATGTATTTTATGCAGAAAATTGCAGCCTTATGTCTGTATCATTCAGTGGCATGCCTAATCAAAATCAACCATGGAAAAGTGCCAATAAGTAGATTAAAATATGTGCCCTAGTTAGTAGAGTAAATGAGCAAAGTTAGAGAGCTAGTCTAGAGTTAGTTTAGGAGTTATGAGAGTGTTAGTAACTAGGGTTATGAAACCCTAATGGCTGTAGGTTAAAGTTTTCAACAAAAAATAGAGTGTTGGGAGAGAGGGGACGCCCAAGTGGGGAAGACTCCTCTCAATGAAACAAATCAACTTCAAGCAAGAAACCTTTCAAAAGACCAAAAATTGCGTTTCCCAAGGCAATGATTTTATATCTCCAATGCAAGAAAGTATGATTAGTGCCTTTAATATTGGGTTAATGGAGTCAAAAGGAACTTATAGAAGCTATCTCCTTGGGGGTGTAACCCCTTTTACTTCTCAAGACAAGTTTCTCTAGGCTAGAGTTTAGGCTAAGAGGGTGTATGCCCTTATACTTCTCTTAGCAAACCCCCTCTGCCTGAGAGCCACCCTCAATGTCATAAATGGGATCTCTATCAATACTAAAACAAATAACATCTCATCTACGTCTCCCAAACTATATGAAATCATCCATGTGTTCATCAACTATATCCGAGGGTTGTTCCACGAATTCATCTACACCATAGGAGCTGATCACTTCCTCACAAGACTGGATAACTTCAATTTCTTCAAAAGGGAAAACATATAACAAAGTCTTGCTCAAGCCTTCTTCAAGAGAAACTTTATCTAGATCTTTTGGGAAGTTTTCTTCGATTCCACATTCATGGAACAAATCATCATCAAAGTTATCAAAAGAATTATAACTCATCATGTTTTCTTCTTGATGTGTAGGAGGAGCAAAGGTCGGGATGTCCTCATCAAGTGGAAGAGCAGATACTTCATCTTCATCATACCTTTCATTGGGATCTTCTTCATTGGGATATTCTTCAAGATTTTCTTTATCTATTGTCTCATCATCGATCAGAAAACCTTTTCTACAAAGATTGTGTTTGAGCTCTTGGAAAGCTTCTTGCAAACTTTAAGTAGCTAGCTGATATTGCCTGAGAAATTATTCAATGAGATTTGTAGAAGAAGGGATACTCTTTGAATCACATGAGTGTGAAAACCAATCCTTTTGACTTGATTCTAGTGAAGACACGAAAATTTTCATTTGCACATCTTCATGTAGCACAATTAAGCTCGAAGAATACTTCATATAATTCATGACATGGTTGACTGCTAGAGCTGGATCACCATCCAATTTGGGGAAACTTGCCCTCTACTCCGGGGAGCAATGATTTGGATATCCAGGAGTATCCTAAACATCAAAGGAGGGACAAATATTTTGGAATGCCCATGGAAAGGCCCATGAGGCCATGGATCCATTCCTTAGAGTAATACCTCAATGGAGTCACCAGATGAGATCAAGGCTCACCAAAATATGGAAAAGGATAAGGGAAAAGTGGGCTCTAGGAGGTGGAGTCACCAGATGAGCTCATCAAGAACGACAGAAAGGGAATGTCCCTTGGGTGGAGTTGTCAGGAAATCTAAGGGAAAGGATTTGGGATAACTTACCGAAGTGTCATTAGGGTACTAAGAAGATTAAAAATCTTCCCTGACAACAATGCCAAAAATTTATAGCGCAAGTTGTAGGTTGGAAAAATCCCAACCCAACCACAAGGCAAGTGCCACAATTTGGGAACCCTACAACAAATGTCACCTCGATGTAGGTCCCGCACTTCAAGGGTGACTAGGTCACTATAGGGAGGCAATCTCGATGACCCTAGGGGGATTGATATAGATATGGAGGGAAATGGAACTGAATCCCCTAGTGGTCAAATCTAAGTGGAATAAAAGGTAGGGAGAGATGCCTTGCAAGTTAAGTAATTGTTGCCCCACAAGCATAGTACTTCTCTGGATGATTGTACCTACCCGAGACAAAAGAAAAGACACTTTGCAATGATAACTGTTAGGTGGATCAACAAGTTAAGCTCATTGTCCCTGATTTGCAGCAATATATATCAGTTTATATCAACAAATAAAACATCTAAAATTAGCATATAAATATCTAGACTAGTTAGGTAAATCAACATCAAACTTAGCAATGAATATAGGCTGAAAATTGGCACTTAAGAAGCTAGAAAAGATGGCTGTTGTAAACATGTATTTTCTGCAGAAAATTGCAGCCTTATGGATGTATCATTTATTGGCATGCAACAACAAAATCAACCATGGAAAATTGTCAAGAAGTAGCTCAAAATATCTGCCCTAGTTAGTAGAGTAAATGAGCAAAATTAGAGAGCTATTCTAGGGTTAGTTTAGGAGTTATGAGAGTGTTAGTAGCTAGGGTTATGCAACCCTAATGGATGTAGGTTAAAGTTTGTAACAACAATTAGAGTTTTGGGAGAGAGGGGATGCCCTAGTGGGGGAAGA
>ML777332.1:1141609-1158128 GCA_009831015.1 Picea engelmannii | reverse complement strand
ATCTTACTCGCTTTCATGATTTAGTGGGATCATCCTAACCTCCTCACCTTATCCTCTTCAACTTATAAAAGGAGAGGAGCTCTCATGGAGAAAGTTAGCTTTGGATCTTGGGCTGGGCTAAGTTGGATTTGGCTTGGAATTATTAGCTTGGTTAGAGTGGTTTTGCATTTTGCCTTTGTCAAGATAGATTGTGAATATTATCAGATCCGTGCTCTCAGAATTCTTGTAGTGAAAGTGTATGGGGAACGAAGGACAGTTGGAAGGGACCTTACGACATCAATGCCATGGTTGTAATCTCTCTTTCACATTTAATATGATACAATAATATGATTCTTTCCTATAAAGCTTGTTGTGTTTTATTGTATGATTCCTTCATCACATACATAGGTTTATATTGAGTTTATTCTATTACTATCACTTTGGTTGGTTGCATTCTTTTGCAGGTTCATCATTGTATGAGCATTGGAACGGAGCTAGGATGGCGATGGCGAGAGGAAGCGACGTTTAAACGGTATGTCACCTGTCCCACTTTAGTTAGTAAATTCAATATCTAAAACTTAAGGAAAATGTCATATTCTGGTGTGTTTTGTTTTAGATCTAGGTGGATCTAGGGAGATCAGTTAGTGTCCGCACCAACCGATTTATCCGATAACAAAATTGGTGACTCCACTGGGGATTAGATTGTTTCCTAGTTAGTCTAGTTTCCCTTGCTTTGATTTCTTGTTTTCTGGTCTCTGAGTCTGTGGGAGATCCATCCAGACTCTCTGGATCTGAAAGTTCACTCAAAATTTTTGTCTTTTTTCCAAATTTTTCTTGATTACGAACCTTCTCGCACTGTACCTCTCTGTGGCCTGCGAGAATCACTGAAGTTTGCACCCTACTATGTAATCCAGTGTGAGATGTTCGCACCCTACCTATGTCCAACCTGCGAACTCCACTTATTTTTGCACTGCACCCTATAGCTAGGCCGCGAACCCATTTGAAGTTTTTGTTTGGAAGTAGGCTTTACTATCCTTTTATGCCCAGTTTTGCTTTGATCAGCTGGATTGAACTTTTGGAGCCTATATTGATCTGTTTACAGTTTGCTTGACATTCTTTGAGTTTCTTTTAGCCATATTTTCTTTGTTTGGTTTTGAAGGATTAGTCTCTTTCTTTGAGTGTCTTTCAATTCCAAAGCCCGTGTTTTCTTTAGAATTGTTTAGGGAAAGATCATATTTCTTTTGAATAGTTTGCTTTAAAAGAAAACTTTTAGTTTGGGTTTCTTTGTTTTAAGAAAGTTCATTATTGATTTTAGTGAAAATTTTGAAACCAAAGGATTTAATTTCTTGCTTTATATTGGATTGGGGGAATCCTTGAATTTGAAGTAGCGGAATGCCATGAATCGTGCATTGGTGTATAATACATTTTTCTCATTTCTTGAGAATCTTGATATTGATGAGTTTAATATATTTTGGGACATTGTGTATATGGGAATGATAAATGTTTTCTCCTTCTCGTAGCATAGCTTTCATCCAAATGAAAAGATTGCATCTTCATCTCTTTGCATAACTTTCGAGTCGGTCAAAACACCATATTGTTCACGCCATTTTCCTTTTGAGTAACAACAACCTTAAAAATAAAGCGCTTATAAAAATTGATTAGACATTTTTATATTTTATGGTAGCAAACCTACATTAGATTAGTTATAGGGCTTAGGAATAGGTGTGAAAGATAACTTTCCAAAGTTGCAAAAAAACATAGAATCTTGAGTTAGGGAATGATTAAATCCACTTATTACATTTTGTCCTGGGAATCCCTTCTAACACAAGGGTCAATCACGAGGTCACATTGAGACTGGCAGAGTTACTCACCCTACTTTGTTGGTCTTGGTGTAGAGGTTGCGCGTATTATGGGGGTCGCTTGCGAGGTATACCCACAATGATGAATGGAAGCTTTTCAAGTTGATTTCGGGCTAGATACCTTGCCCTTGCGTGTGGATCAAATTGTCGATTGTTTCCCCAGGCATCACTATAGTGATTGGTAACCTTAGTGGCCTATCTCTTTAAGGTATTTACAGAAGGTGAATGGGGAGGGGCAAGTCTTCATGGTACCTCAAATCGACGTTTTCCAAACTCACTCGGGCTCCTTGGAGGGTATACCCACGATTATGTGTGGGAGATTTTACCAGGGTGTAAGTTCGTTAAGTAGGTCGTCAACGTAACTTTTCCACCGCTGTATCTCAACCCCTTCTTACTTTGTTCCCGCAACGTTGGATTTCATCACCAACTAGTGTGTTCATTGTGAGAAGGTTTTGTTTGCTTGCTTGCTTACTAGATTTTTAGCGTGTGCTGTTTGTTTTCCCTAGAGGACTCTAGATTGGATATTTATCTAATGGTGTCAGTTTCCGGAATGACCAATAAAGGAACCCCTGCTCTAGGGGAAGCTTTTGTTTTTCCTTCTTATGGAAACATTGGTCCTCCTCACATCGCTACTTTGAGCCTTCCAGGTCTCACTATTGGATTACTGGTATGGTTTTTTTCCACTCAGGTAATCTCGAATGCAGGTAGTGCTTCAGTCACAAGAACTTGCCCCCAAGAGCATCAACTTCATGTTGATCCTTCACCTTCTTCACTAGTAAGGTCTTCTTCACCTTCTTTGCTTGCAAGGTCGCCTTCTGGTTCATCTTCTTCGTCAAGTGAAAGTTCCGAAGCTAGTAACCAGGTGAATAAGAAGAAGAAGAAGAAGAAAAGGAATATTAAGAAGAAGAAAGATAAACAAGGGTCAAAGCTTCCAACCACTGTGAAACATGTTGGAAAACAACCGGTTACTGTTAATCATGTTGGGAGTTTTGACGATGTCAAGATCACCCAAACAACCTGTAAGCCCAAGTACCCTTGTAATCTTTGTAAGGGTAGCCATCATCTTAAGGATTGCCCTAGTCTATCCAAGGTTATAGAAGCATGGTCTACACACCCTCGCCAATCCATGTCATTAGCCTCTGAACAACATGCTGACGACCCCCCATCAATCAGTCATGATACGGTTGGGAAGAAGAAAAGTAGATTCAAGTTCCCATGCATGTTATGCAAAGGGAGTCATCTAACTCACCTTTGCCCTCGTATGGATGAAGCCTCGAAATTCTTGGAAGAAATGACTATTTCACAACCTCAACTTCCAGCTGCTTATCGCAAGCTTTCTCTCAACCCACCTATAGTTGATGGAATGATCAATCTGGTTGCCCCGTCGGTCAGTCTGGTTGATCAAGTGGTCAATCTCGTCACATCTTTGGTTGAACCAGTAGTCCAAGTGGTCGATCCGATCCCATATTCGATTGATCCCACTCTCCCGTTAGAGAGTGTCACCCAAGTGGTCAATCCGTTTCCACCTGTCGACTCCATTCCCCCCTTGGAGAATGCAACCTACATGGTTGATATGATCTCTCCATCGGTCAATCCTACTCTCCCACTAGAGAGTAAATCCAATACTGCCCACATTTTTCTCGTTGATACAAAATCTACCATGCCGAGGGGTATTCCTCCTTCTCCTGGAGGACCCCCTCCAAGTAATGAGGCCATCCGTTTTGATTGGGGTGTGATAACTGGACCTTGTCTTCCCTCTTACATTCCTTTCCATATTACAGTACAAGTTTGTGGTCGGGACGTTCGTCAAACATTGATAGATGAAGGTTCATTTGTTATTATTTTGTCCTCTATTGCTTGGAAAGCTTTGGGTTATCCTTCACTTGCACCAGTTACACAGAATTTGTTATCTTTTAAAAAAGAACAAGTCAACCTTTAGGGGCCTTTCCTCAGTTTCTTGTAACTTTGGGAGGAAAACTGTCTTTATTGATGTCATGGTAGTCCAAGATCCCTTGGATTTCTCTTTACTCCTTGGGAGAGATTATGTCTATGCCATGAAAGCTATTGTGTCTACTCTTTTTCGTGTGATATCTTTCCCTCATGATGGAAGGGTTGTGACTGTTGATCAACTTTCATTCATTGACCCCGACTGGATTGCCTCCCTGAATGGTTCTTATATGCAGACAGTATCACCCCCACCGCAAGTCAATTATGTGGCGTTGTTGCCCATGGCTTCAACTTCTGATGACTTAGATCCAGTAGTTGACATGGTGATCTCTTCGATAGGCTTGTTAGAGCCTGCTCTCTTTACTCCTTTCGAAACCCTCGACATGGTGTTCTTCTAGAGTGTGCTTCTTCCTTCTAGTGAAGACCTCTTGGAAGCCACGACCAAGTTTTGTCCCTTGACATGGTGTCATTCCAGAGCATTGTCCTCTTGGAATCCATGATCAAGAAGAGAGACTTTGAGGATAGTTTTCACGTCTCTGTAGCAACCTCGTTAAAAAATGAAACAGAGGTTTTGAGGATATTTTTTGCATCTCTATAGAAACCTCGTTAAAAAATGAAACAAAGGTTTTGAGGATAGTTTTTCGTCTCTGAGGCAACCTCGTTAAAAAATGAAACAGAGGTCTATGAACATGATTTTCTAATTTCAAGCTCGTTAAAAAATGAAACCAGACTTAAGCATAGTTTTCTGATTTCAAGCTCATTAAAAAATGAAACCACTTATGAGGATAGTTTTTTTGTCTTTGTGGCAACCTCGTTAAAAAATGAAATATAGGTCACGAGCATAGTTCTTGTTTCTGTGTCAAGCTCGTTAAAATATGAAATAGTTTTCCCCCTCTCTATTTGAGTCAAGTCCTTCATCTAGTATTTGAAGCTTCATTTCATTCTCCTTTGCAGTTGGATGAAATGAAGCTTGGGGGGCAATGCTTTCAACCTCTAGACTTCATGTTGAATTTAGAGCTGATAGTTTCTTAAGCTGGGGGCTAAGTACCAACCATCCCTGTGTTATGCGTTGGGAAGTCCAAGCATAGTTTTCTATGGTTCAAGCTTGTGTAAAAATGAAACCACTTACCTCAAGACTAAGTTCCCTTTGGTTCAAGCTTGCGTAAAAATGAAACCAGGTCCAAGCATAGTTTTGTTTTGTTTTAAATCTTGCGTAAAAATGAAAACAATCCCGAGCTTGGTCTTTGTTCTTTCTCCTGCTTGTAAATACATGAGAATAAGTTACTGAGCTTAGTATTTTTTCTTTATCATGCTCATAAATCAATGAGAATGTAACTGAGTATACTTTTATCACTTTTTCGAACTCATAAAGGTTATACGAAAAAGGAACCCCCTGGAGTTCCCTTTAAGCTCTTTTTAGACTCTCTAAACATGAAAAGATTGTCGAGCGATCTTGTTCTTTTCACACTTGTAAAAGTATTTGAAGAAAATGTTTGATGAGTGATAGTTTATCACTTTTTTGGTCTCGTCGAACTAATTTACGAAAAAGGAATTGGGAGAGTTCTCTTTAAGTGTTTTTCAGACTCTCTAAACATGAAAAATCCCCAAGTTTTCTTTCTTTGGACTTGTAAAACAAACATCGAAAGGCCCATATGGGACAAAACCACTCCTTCCTAGGGTTCGTTAAATATAATTTGAAGGAATCCTCGAAGGATGAGATTACATCAACAAGCATATGTTATCCTCTTCAAGCTTGTGTAAAAATAAAGAGGTACTCGCCAGAAATGGTGTGGGAAAATTTGGGGAAAGAAATGTATCTAAACCTGTATTCTGTGGAAGAGTCGCTTTTGAACATGACACCCTTTCACTCGCCTTGTGTCTAGGTTGGAAAATCCACTCGTTTCTTGGTCATACTCCTTTATAAGATTACAAATTGGTTTATGATCCCTGTTGTTGAGTTAGTGTTTCCAAGACAGTTGTCGTGTCGTCAATATGTTCAAAGAGGAGTTCAACCCAGAAAGCCTTCTATTGTGCCGACCATTTCTGTAGTCCTTAAGCCTTCTATTGCATCGACCATCCCTAAGTCAATCCTGAATCACTTATTACTCTGATCTACTTCAAATTTTGTTACCTGTTTTGTGTCATTGATGTGGGATACATTAAGGCCCTCTTGTGACGTGTATTTTCATGTCGACTTCAACTCATTATCCAGGAATTAGAATTAGAAACCAATTGGTACCTTGGAACTTGCATGCCTCAATGGCAGGTTTCCTCGCTTTCGACAGTGGGTTTTCATTATCGACCCCTGATCAGGAGATTCCACCAAGTGTTCGACTTCAACTCATTTATTCACATTAATTGGATTGTACTAGGGTACCTTGGGAGTCATTGACATTAATGGTGATTTCCCTCGCACTTGTTAATGGTTCTCATCATTGACTGGTAATCAAGTGGTTTCTACCATGTTCGACTTCGACACATGTATTCACATGGTTAGATTCATATTATAGAGTGGTGGAGATGAAGACCCTGGATATTTTTCTAACAGATCTAGGTTCCGTTGGAGTATATTCAGTGTACTGTTGCATAGATCCACATTGTATGTCTAGTGGATATGTTCAACTTTGAAACTTTAACATGTAGATCCATAGTGTATTTTTGGTGGCTATGTTTAGATTTGAGTCTTATTGGCATGGATCCACAATGTATGTTTGGTGGCCATGACTTGTCCTACTTGACATGGATCTTCGCATGTAGACATTTATGCTTTGAGCCATTTGTATTATGAGTATGGGAATGCCTACCTAAGTGATGATGTATTATTGTACTATATTTCCTTGTTTGTTGGTAGGTTTTCGACTGACTATTCCCTGTTCCCTGCACACACTCGAAAAAGTATTTTAGCTATCACTCTGTTCTAACTTCATACTTTGGGGGGCTTTCTGTTACACATTATTTTTGTCATCAATATGACCGTTAATGATGTAAACCTATCTGTTTCCTTTAGAGGGATTAGTGGCCTGAGTTCCTAAAGAGAGAAGGGATAAGAACTTTTTTCTGAGAAAAGAAGTTGCATTTTCCTTTGTAAAAACCCTATAAAAAAGGAAGTTCGCAGGTTGCTATATAAGCATGGTGCGAGAATGCCTGATTCTCGCAGGTTGCACCATAGCTGGGTTGCGAGAGGTTCGTGGGTTGCTCTATAGGCAGGGTGCAAGAATGCTTACATGTGGGAAAAACGAGCGTTTTCTCGAATCTTCTAGAAGGAGAAACTTCCATGGTGAGGTGGCATCCAAATGGTTTGGATCTTACTCGCTTTCATGATTTAGTGGGATCATCCTAACCTCCTCACCTTATCCTCTTCAACTTATAAAAGAAGAGGAGATCTCATGGAGAAAGTTAGCTTTGGAGCTTGGATTGGGCTAAGTTGGATTTGGCTTGGAATTATTAGCTTGGTTAGAGTGGTTTTGCGTTTTACCTTTGTCAAGATAGATTGTGAATATTATCAGATCTGTGCTCTCAGAATTATTGGAGTGAAAGTGTATGGGGAACGAAGGACAGTTGGAAGGGACCTTACGACATCAAGGCCATGGTTGTAATCTCTCTTTCACATTTAATATAATACAATAATATGATTCTTTCCTATAAATCTTGTTGTGTTTTATTGTATGATTCCTTGATCACATACATAGGCTTATATTGAGTTTATGCTATTACTATCACTTTGGTTGGTTGCGTTCTTTTGCAGGTTCATCATTGTATGAGCGTTGGAACGGAGCTAGGATGGTGATGGCGAGAGGAAGTGTCATTTAAACGATATGTCACCTGTCCATCTTTAGTTAGTAAATTCAATATCTAAAACTTAAGGAAAACATCATATTCTGGTGTGTTTTGTTCTAGATCTAGGTGGATCTAGGGAGATCAGTTAATGTCCGCACCTACCGATTTATCTGATAACACTTTTATAAGCTGAAGAGGATAAGGTGAGGAGGTTAGGATGATCCCACTAAATCATGAAAGCGAGTAATATCCAAACCATTTGGATAACACCTCAACATGGAAGTTTCTCTTTCTAGAATATTCGAGAAAACGCTCATTTTTCCCACGTGTAAGCATTCTCGCACCCCGCCTATAGAGAAGACTATGAACTCCTCATGACCTAGATATGATGTAGCCTATGAGAATCAGGCATTCTCGCACCCTAGCTATAATGCAGCCTACAAAATTCCTTTTTTATAGGGTTTTTACAAAGGAAAATGCAACTTCTTTTCTCAGGAAAAGTTCTTCTCCCTTCCTTCTTTAGGAACTCAGGCCACTGACCCCTCTGAAGGCAACATATAGGTTTACATCATTAACGGTCATAGGGATGACGAAAATAATGTGTAAAAGAGAGCCCCCCAAATTATAAAGTTAGAACAGAGTGATAGCTGAAATACTTTGTCGAGTGCGTGTAAGGAACAAGCAACAGTCGGTCGGAAACCTGCCAACAAACAAGGAAAAACAATACAATGATATATCATCACTGAGGTAGGAATTCCCATACTCAGAATACAAATTACTCAGAGCATAAATGCCGACATGCGAAGATCCATGTCAAGTAAGACAAGTCATGGCCACCAAACATACACCGTGGATCCATGCCGATATGACTCAAATCTGAACAAAGCCACCAAAAATACACTATGGATCTATGTGTTAAAGACTCAATTTTGAACATAGCCACGAGACATACAATGTGGATCTATGCAACAATACAAACTGAATATACTCCAATGCAACCTGAAGTTATTAGAAAAGATTGAGGGTCTTCATCTCTATCACTCTATAGTATGAATCTAACCATGCGAATACATGTGCTGAAGTCAAACATGGTAGAAACCACTTGATTACCAGTAATTAGTGTATACCTTTAACAAGTGTGAGGGAAATCACCATTAATGTCAATGACTCCAAAGATACAATAGTACAATCCAACGAATGTGAATTAATGAGTTGAAGTCGAACACTCGACGAAATCTCCCAATCAGGGGTCAATAATGAAAACCCACTGTCAAAAGAGAGGAAACCTGCCATTGAGGCATGCAAGTTCCAAGGTACCAATTAGTTTCTAAGTCTAATTCCCGGATAATGAGTTGAAGTCGACAGGAAAAGACTTGTCACAGGAGGGCCTTAATGTATCCCACATCAATGACATGAAACAAGTAATAAGATTTGATGTAGATCAGAGTAACCAGTAACTCAGGACTGACTCAGGGATGGCCAACACAATAGAAGGCTTAAGGACTGCATAAATGGTCGACACAACAGAAGGCTTTCCGGGTTGAACTTCTCTTTGAACATATTGACGACACAACAACTGTCTTGGAAATACCGACTCAACAACAAGGATCACAGACCAATTTGTAATCATATAAAGGAGTATGATCAGGAGACAAGAGGATTTTCCAACCTAGACACAAAGCAAATGAAAGGGTGCCATATTCAAAAGTGACTCTTCCATAGAATACAGGTTTAGACACATTTCTTTCCCAATTTTTTCTCCCACCGTTTCTGGCGAGTACCTCTTTATTTTTACGCAAGCTTGAGGAGGATAACATATGCTTGTAATGTAAGCTCATCCTTCGGACGAGTCCCTCAGAGTATGTTTAACGAACCCTAGGAAGGAGTGGTTCGGTCCCATAAGGGCCTTTCAATGTTTATTTAACGAGTCCAAAGATAGAAAACTTGGGGGTTTTTCATGTTTTGAGAGTTTGAAAAACACTTAAAGAGAACTCTCCCAGTTCCTTTTTATTTTAAATTAGTTCGACGAGACTGAAAAAGTGATAAACTATCGCCCATCGAACATTTTCTTCAAATAATTTTACGAGCGTGAAAAGAACAAGATTGCTCGACAATCTTTTCATGTTTAGAGAGTCTGAAAAGAGCTTAAAGGTGACTCCAGGTGGTTCCTTTTTCGTGTAACCTTTATGAGTCCGAAAAAGTGATAAAAGTATACTCGGTTACATTCTCATGTATTTACAAGCATGAGAAAGAACAAAGACTAAGCTTGGTAACTTATTCTCATGTATTTACAAGCATGAGAAGGAAAAAAGACTAAGCTCGGGAATGTTTTCATTTTTACGCAAGCTCAAAACAAAACAAAACTATGCTTGGGATAGATTTTATTTTTACACAAGATTAAAAACTAAACAAAACTATGCTTGGACCTGGTTTCATTTTTACACAATCTTGAACCAGAGGAAACTATGCTTGAGGTAGGTGGTTTCATTTTTACACAAGCTTGAACCATAGAAAACTATGCTTGTGACTTCCCAACTCCTAACACATGGAATGGTTGGTACTTAGCCCCCAGCTTAAGAAACTAGCGGTTTTAACTTCAACATGAAGTCCAGAGGCTATAAGCAATGCCCATCAAGCTTCTTTTCATCCAACTTCAAAGGTGGATGAAATGAAGTTTCAAACAATAGATGAAGGAATTGACTCAACAGAGAGGGGGAAGTTGTTTCATTTTTTAACGAGCTTAACACAAGATCAGAACTATGCTCGAGACTCTAGGTATAATCCCCAGACCTCAGTTTCATTTTTTAACGAGCTTGACATAGAAATAGGAACTATGCTCGTAACCTCTGTTTGATTTTTTAACGAGGTTGCTACAGAGACGCAAAAACTATCCTCAAAACAAGTTTCATTTTTTAATGAGCTTGAAAGTAGAAAACTATGCTCAAATACCTCTGTTTCATTTTTTAACAAGGTTGACTCAGAGACATAAAAACTATCCTCAGAACTCTCTTCTTGATCATGGATTCCAATAGGACAATGCTCCAGAAGGACACCATGTCAAGGGACAAAACTCGGTCATAGCTTCCAAGAGATCTTCACTAGATGGAAGGAACACACTCTGGAAGGAACACATGTCGAGGGTTGCGACAGGGATAAGGAGATCAGGCTCTAACAACCCTATCAAAGAGATCACCATATCAACTACTGGATCTAAGTCATCAGAAGTTGAATCCATGGGCGACAACGCCACATAATTGAACTGTGGTGGGGGCGATACCATCTGCATATAAGAACCATTTAGGGAGGCAATCCAGTTGGGGTCAATGAATGAAAGTTGATCAATAGTCACAACTCGTCCATCATGAGGGAAATATATCACATGAAAAAGAGTAGACACAATAGCTTTCATGGCATAGACATAATATCGCCGAAGGAGTAAAGCGAAATCCAAGGGGTCCTGGCCTACCATAAGGTCAATAAAGATAGTTTTCCCTCCCAAAGTTACAGGAAAATGAGGAAGGGTCCCTAAAGGTTGACTGGTTCTTCTGTTAAAAGTTAACATATTCTGCGTAACCGACGCAAGATGAGGACAACCCAAAGCTTGCCAAGCAATAGAGGACAAAATACTAACAGACACACCTTCATCTATTAGCATCTGAGGAATGTCCCGATCACAAACCTATGTTGTAATCTGGAAAGGAATGTGAGAGGGAAGACGAGGTCCAGTTAGCACACCCCAATCAAAATAGATGGCCTCATTACTTGGAGGGGGTTCCATGGGAGAAGGAAGAATTCCCCCCGACACGGTAGAGTCTGTATCAACGAGAAAAATGTGGGCAGTGTCGGGTTTACTCTCTAGCGGGACAATAGGATCGACCGATGACAAGATCAGATCGACCACTCAAGTTTCATTCTCTAAGGGGAGAATGGGGTCGACGGGTGAAAAAGAATTGACCACTTGGGTAACATTCTCTAGTTTCACCGACCGAGGATGGGATCAGATCGACCGCTTTAGTTTCACTCTCTGAGGGGAGAGCGAGATTGATCGAAGATGGTATCGGATCAATCACTTTGTCAACTAGTTCAAATAAGGACGTGACCAGATTGACAACATGATCAACCGGATTGGCCGGTGAAGGGACCAGAGTGATCATTCCATCAACTATTGGAGGGTTGAGAGAAATCTTACGGTAAGCAGTTGGAAGTTGAGGCTGTGAAACAGTCATGTCTTCCAGTAATTTCGAGGCTTCATCCATATGAGGACAAAGGTGAGTGAGATGAATTCATTTGCATAACATACATGGGAACTTGACTCTACTTTTCTTCTTCCCAACCGTATCATGACTGGTTGACGGGGGGTCATCAACATGTTGTTCAGAGGATGACGACATGGACTGGAAAGGACATGTAGACCATGCTTCTTTAACCTTGGATAGACTAGGGCAATCCTTAAGAAGATGGTTACTCTTACAAAGCCTGCAAGGGTACTTGGGCTTATGGGTTGCTTGGGTGATCTTGACATCATCAACACTCCCAATATGAGTAACAGTAACTGGTTGTTTTCCAACATGTTTGATAGTGGTTGGAGGTTTTGACCCTTGTTTATCTTTCTTCTTCTTAATCTTTCTTTTCTTCTTCTTCTTATTCACCGGGTTACTCGCTTCAGAACTTTCACTCGACGAAGAAGATGAAACGGAAGGAGACCTTGCAAGCGAAGAAGGCAAAGAAGACCTTACTGGTGAAGAATGTGAAGGGTCAACATGAGGTTGATGCTCTTGGGGGGAAGTGCTTGTGACTGAAGCACTAACTGCATTCGGGATTACCTGAGTGGAAAAAAACCATACCGGTAATCCAATCGTGAGACCTGGAAGGCTCAAAGTAGCGATATGAGGAGGACCAATGCTTCCGTAAGAAGGAAAAATAAAAGGTTTCCCTGGAAAAGGGGTTCCTTCATTGGTCATTCTGAGAACCGACGCCATTAAAAAAAAAATCCAACCTAGAGTCTGCTAGGGAAAACAAACAATGCACGCTAAAAATCTAGTAAGCAAGTAAGCAAACAAAACCTTCTCACAATGAGCACACTAGTTGGTGATGAAATCCAACGTCGCGGGGACAAAGTAAGAAGGGGCTGGGATAGAGTGGGTGGAAAAGTTATGTTGACGACTTGTTTAACAGACTTATGCCTTGGTGCAAGCTCCCACACATAATCGTGGGTATACCCTCCAAGGAGCTCGAGTGAGTTTGGCCAACATCGATTCCAGGTATCGTGAAGACTTTCCCCTCCACAGTCACCTCATGTAAAGAACGTAGAGAGATAGGCCACTAAGGTTACCAATTACTACAGTGATGCCTGGGGAAACAGTCGACAGTCTGATCCACGCGCAAAGGCAGGGTATCTAGCCCGAAGTCAACTCGAAAGTCTTTCACTCATCATTGTGGCTATACCTTCAAGTGACCCCCATAATATGCGCAATCTCTACACCAAGACCAACAAAGCAGGGTGAGTAACTCTGCCAGTCTCAATGTGACCTCGTGATTGGCCCTTGTGTGAGAAGGGCTTCTCAGGAAAAAATGTAGTAAGTGGATTTAACTCTCCCTATCACAAGATACTATGTTTGTTTGCAGCTTTGGAAAGTTATCTTTCACACCTATTCCAAAGCCCCACAACTAATCTAATGTAGGTTTACTACCAACAAATATAAAAATGTCTAATCAATTTTTATAAGCGCTTTATTTTTAAGGCTGTCGTTACTCAAAAGGAAAATGACGTGGACAATGTGGTGTTTTGACTGTCTCGAAAGTTATGCAAAGAGATGAAGATGCAATCTTTTCATTTGGATGAAAGCTATGCTACGAGAAGGAGAAAGCATTTATCATTCCCAAATGCACAATGTCCCAAAATTTTAAAACTGATCGATATCAATATCTTCAAGAAATAATTCAAAGAGACTGTATACAAATACACGATTCATGCCCCCCCCATGCCAAGAATCATGCAATTTATATACTTCAAATGCAAGGATGCCCCCAATCTAATATAAATCAAGAAATTAAATCCTTTGTTTCAAAAATTTCACTAAAATCAATAATGAACTTTCTTAAAACAAAGAAACTCAAACTAAAAGTTTTCTTTTAAAGCGAACTATTCAGAAGAAATATGATCTTTCCCTCAACAATTCTAAATAAAACACACACTTTTCAATTGAAATATACTCAAAGCAAGAGACTAATCCTTCAAAACCAAACAAAGCCAATGTGGCTAAAAGTAACTCAAATAATGTCAAGCAGACTGTAAACAGATCAATATAAGCTCCAAAAGCTCAATCCAGCCGATCAAAGCAAAACTGGGTCATTAAAATATGACAAGACCCAATCCAAAAAGGTTTACAAACAAGTTCACAACTTAGTAGTAGAGTACAGTGCGAGAATTAGGTATTCTCGTAGGCTAGACACTGGTAGGGTGCGAGAAGTTCACACTGGATCTAACAAGAGGGTGTGAAAATCAATGGTTTTCACAGGCTATAGAGAGGTACAGTGTGAGAATGTCTGTAATCAAAGAAAATTTTGAAAAAGGACAGGTAATCTAAGTGAACTTCTAGATCCAGAGAGTTTGGATGGATGTCCAATAGACTCAGAAACCAGAAAACAAGCAATCAAAAGAAGGCAAACTAGACTAACTAGGAAACAATTCGTTCCCCAGTATGGTCACCAATTTTGTTATTGGATAAATCGGTATGTGCAGACACTAACCAATCTCCCTAGATCCACCTAGATCTAGAACAAAACACACCAGAACATGACGCTTTCCTTAAGTTTTAAATATTGAATTTATTAACTAAAGAGAGGTAGGTGACATACCGTTTAAATGCCGCTTCCTCTTGCCATCACCATCCTAGACCCGTTCCAACGCTCATACAATGATGAACCTGCAAAAGAATGCAACCAACCAAAGTAATAGTAATAACATGAGCTCAATATAAACGTATGTATGTGATCAAGGAATCATACAATAAAACACAACAAGCTTTATAGGAAAGAATCATATTACTGTATCATATTAAATGTGAAAGAGAGATTACAACCATGGCCTTGATGTTGTAAGCTCCCTTCCAACTGTCCTTCGTTCCCCACACACTTCCACTCCAATAATTCTAAAAGCATAGATCTGATAATATTCACAATCTATCTTGACAAAGGCAAAACTCAAAGACACTCCAACCAAGCTAATAATTCCAAGCCAAATCCAACTTATCCCTTCTCCATGAGAGCTCCTCTCCTTTTATAAGTTGAGGAGGATAAGGCGAGGAGGTTAGGTTGATCCCACTAAATCATGAAAGCGAGTAAGATCCAAACCATTCGGATTCCACCTCACCATGGAAGTTTCTCCTTCTAGAAGATTCGAGAAAACGCTCGTTTTTCCCATGTGTAAGCATTCTCACACCCTGCCTATAGAGCATACTGCAAACTCCTTGCAACCTAGCTATGATGCAGCCTGCGAGAATTAGGCATTCTCGCACCCTAGCTATAATGCAGCCTGCGAACTTCCTTTTTTATAGGGTTTTTACAAAGGAAAATGCAACTTCTTTTCTCAGGAAAAGTTCTTCTCCCTTCCTTCTTCAGGAACTCAGGCCATTGACCCCTCCAAAGGCAACATATAGGTTTACATCATTAATGGTCATAGGGATGACGAAAATAATGTGTAACATCAGGGCAATAGGGTATGGTTGTTGATAAGGTGGAGGAGGATAATAAGGGATTCCTCCATATGTCGGCGGATATTGAGGTGAACCATACATGGGTGGTTGTGGAGGTGGTGGGTTGTGGTGTGTAGTGTTACCAATCAATCCATCTTCTAAGTGAGACATCCCAGGTTTGTCTTGGCCAAATGGCACAGGTTTTGGGGCGTCCAGGAGTACCGTGTAGAGGTATCCGGACTGGGTGTAGATGAGTTCAAACTGTTGGGTCATGCTAATGGATTCTTCTTCGGTCTAAGGGAAGGTGGCAGCCACATCTTTGGAAAGGAGGGAAGTAAGTGATTTGAGGAACCAATTGAGACACTGTTGGGGGGTAGCGTCAGCTTTGCAAAGGCTACGTCCTTGATGCCATTCATTGATGTGGTCGAAAATATGTGTAGAGGCGGTTTGTTTGAAATCTGAGAGTAGTTCAAGGCCATTATCATGACAAATGGGTAATTGAAAGAAGGTAAAAAATGCTTTGGCCAAGGATTCAAAAGTCACGTGGGACCCAGATTTTTCTTCGACATACGATTTGGCGGATGGGCCAGTTAGTGTATGTTGAAATAACCTTAATCAGATGGAATTGTCCATGATGTTGTTCGAAGAACACCATAAGTGAAATGTCATGATATGGTTGGCAGGATCATCTCCTGCTTTTCCTTCAAACTTGGGGATGTCTGAAGGGAGTTTGGTAGGCATTGCAGGCCATGTGGGGTTGTGCAATATGGGATCATTGGTGAGTTTAGTAAGATTCGTTATGTTGAGGGAGGCTAAATATGGCATATGGGGGGGTGGCGTAGGATTAATTCCGGCCATAGTGTGAGTGTTCCGAGTACCTGACCCTTGGAGGGGGCTAGGTGGGTTTGTACTTCCCCCTTGAAAGGAAGTTGTCCCCCCCCTTCCGTGTAAAGGAGAGCGAATGGAAGGTGGACCTTGGGAATTGGAACCAAGTAAGGTGGAACCAAGCAAAGTTGATCCCAAGATAGTGGCACTCACAGGAGTGTGAGAAGGTGGAGCCGATGAGTTCACAAGACTAGGACCTCCCTCTAGAATAGGAGGGAGGTTTAGCAAGCATCTAGAATGACGGGGGTTCTGTGGGTCCCCTATGATGTCCGACTAGCTGAGTGAATGTGTGCGAATGGTGGTGAGAGCAATAAATAAACAAGAGCCTTTGTTGCAATTTTTGAACTTTACACGATATATATCTAGATCAAATGTAAT
>ML777332.1:1125190-1135969 GCA_009831015.1 Picea engelmannii | reverse complement strand
ATAGGGTGAAAGAATCAACATAATAAGAGAAGCCCATTCTTCTCTTATTGCTGGTCACTTTGGTGTAGGCAAGACGGTGGCTAATTTGCAAAGGTACTGCTATTGGCCTAAAATGAATGAAAGTGTTTCAAGATATGTTCGAGTATGTTCATTATGTGCCACAAGCAAACCTAACAACATAAAGTTGGGTTTGTATACTCCACTTTCGGTTCCTTCTCGTCCTTGGGAAAGTATTTCTATGGACTTTGTAAGAGGTCTACCTATGTCTAAAAGAAATCATGATTATCTTTATGTTGTGGTTGATCGATTTAGAAAATTGTGTATTTTGATGCCTTGTAAGAAGCGGGTTACAGCTGAGAAAATGGCACAAATGTTCTTTCAGAATGTTTGGGTACATTTTGGATTGCCTAAATCTATTATTTCTGATTGAGATTCTCGATTTATTGGGAACTTTTGGTCGAGTTTATGGGCACTCATGGACACCAAACTAAAAAAGAGCACATCTTTTCATCCACAAACCTATGGTCAGACAGAAGTGGTAAATAGAACAATGGTGCATCTTCTTCGTGGTTATTGCAACAAGCATCCTAAACTTTGGGATGAGAATTTACACTACATTCAACATGCTTACAATCGAGCTAAGCACTCTTCAACCCAAACATCGCCATTTGAAGCATGTTTTGGCTATTTGCCCAAATCTCCTTTATATTTTATCTTTGGGAAGGATATTGCTATTGACGGTCAATATGACATTGATAGGGCATAAAAGTTCATTGAACAAATTCAGTCGATACATCAAATGGTACAAGAACAGTTGGAAAAGAGTCAAGCCAAGTATAAGACAAGACATGACAAGCATTGTGTTGATCACAATTTCCAAGTTGGAGATGAAGTTTGGCTTTACATTAGTACGGAGAGGCTTAAAGGAGAAGGTAAAAAAATGAAACCAATTAGATATGGTCCTTTCAAGATTCTTGATAAGATTGGTAACAATGCCTTCCGTTTGGATTTACCTCCTTATATGCAAATGTATGCAGTTGTTAATGTTGAGAATTTGAAATTATATGAGCCTCCTTTGATTTATGATCAAGGAGAACATGTTCAAATTCTTTCTATAGATGATTTCTCCCCAGAATATCTTATAGAACTACATGAAGACACAAACCTTGATAAGAGAATGAGAACTTCAAAACAAGGAAATGTGGAATATCTTCGAATTGGTCTTAAAGGCACAAATCCAAGCAAAGCCAAGTGGATTGAGGTTGGAAAGGTGAGGGAACTATACCCTCATCTTCAGATAGATTGAAAATAGCCTTTTGGAGGTCCAAAAGCTTTCCAATGGGGAGGTGTGATCCAGGGGATCAAATTTTGCTCAAAATTCAAAGTGCTCAGAATTGCTTCAAATCGAACGGGTGCGTAGGTCTTGTCGTCACGAACCCAACGAAACTCATTTGGGTTCAAACGGACATCGGATGAGTGAGATATCATGTTCTATTCAAATCATCAAACATGCAAAAAAAATGTGCTGACTGTACAGTCCATACAGTCCGTACAGATGCTGACATGGCAGGGCTGTACGACACATGGTAGATGCTGAGTTGGCAAGGTCGTGCGACACATGGTAGGTGTTGGTTGGCAGTTGGATGACGAATCGTTTCTTGACATGTGGCATTTGTGGCGAATGGATTGGTGACACGTGGCCCAAACAAGGGCCGCCACGTGTCACCTTGGCTATGGTTTAAAATTTGTGTAGTCGGTAGGACTTGACCCCGCGACCTATGGGCAGGGGAAGAGCCTTGCGAAGGGCTGCCCAACCAGCGCCCCCACCATTGATTCTTAACATATATATGGTTTAAAATTTATTTAAATTAAATTATGTTGTGATTTGGGGCGCGGTCCAGGCCGGGGCTAAGACATATAACCACCATATAACCATTGACACATGTATTTTTCAAATGAAAACGAAGCCCGCATGCTTGACACTTGGTGCATTTCTACAAGTTTAAACCTTGGCCCTTTTGTATGTGTGGGTGCGGTCACATGGTGACCCATATGTCCACGGGTTTGGCGGTTAGGGGCTGGGCGCGCCCTAACTGTCCTACAGTTCACACCATTTTGCGGTTGTGCACGATGCTAGGTTTTAACACAAATATGAGCATAGGGGCTAGGTTGAGGACGCAGAGGTGCATTTTGGTGATCTAGAGACAACAAGTTTGAAGGGAAACTTCCAGGAAGCCTATCTTCTTCAATTTTTGGCCAAATCAGGTGCCGAAAAAGCCCAACTAGGGGTTTTTGGACATTCTGAAGCCATTGGAGCCATATATTTGGAATTTTGAGCATTGTAAAGCACATATTTTATCACTTTGAGCAAATAATACAAAAGATCCATTGGAAGCTGGACCGGGAGATGTAGCCCAGGAGAGGGGTGAACTCCTTTATCATTTGTTGTGTTATGTGTTTTCTGTTCACTGTTATTTGATGCTTATTATATGCATCTTGAATGTGTAATTTATATAAAAAGTTGTGTTTGCAAATTGATACTTTTGCATAAGAACACTTGAATTAAAACTTGCAAATATTTTCAAGATTACAAGCCTTTATCATTTTCAAATCATTTACTATTCCTTTAACTCCCTAATGTGATTTAATCTAAGAAAGATTTGAAACTATCCTAGATTGTGATCATGTGGGCATGTATGGACCCATTACAAAACCTTTAAACTTCCCTAGTGATTTAATCTAAGAAAGTAAATTTCAACACTATCCTATCTTTGTAGCATGTGGGCATGTATGGGCCTGTTACAATCTTGAGATGTGTTTGAAAAATAAACTAAGAGGAGTCCCGAGGGGGCTATTGTCCTCTCCTAAAGATTTATCTTTTTAAGGGAGATGAAATTGTCTTTCAACCTCTTTCTGATTCTCAAGATCGCTTTGGAGCGTGAGAGAAGAGCATACTCAACATTTGATATCCAACTTCTAGTCCCAATGCAAGTTTTATATGTGATGTAGAATGTTTCCAACTTTTAGTCAAAGCAAGCCATCCATGTGGCGAAATAAAAAGAAAAAAAAGAGGAAAAATAATGATTTTTAACTCCTAAGTGCCTATGTGTTTTGACTAATCCCTTTATATGAGAGGGAATGTAAGTGTGGTGCAGATTACAACATGCATGGAAACATTTTTAAGAAGGTTATGGGCCTTCAACAGATCATAAAAATATTACAATGTGTGTTTTTTTCATAGGTGCACGGGTTTTAGACTAGACAGAGGCGCTCTAAACGCTAATGGGCGAACTGAAACAGGTTTTTGAGCACAAGTGCACAGAAGACGCGTAGTAATGCAGTGTTTTTGGCGCACATGCACACGATGTGCAACTGTGGGCTAATAAACCCGCACACAACTATCACACGGCTGTGAAGAAAATCCCGGATGGAATTCTCCCAACTCAGCTTTGAATTTGATGTTTTGCAGGTCGGCTTGGGCTGGTTATGGTACCTACAGGTTAATTAAGTAAAAATAAGAGCTAAAATAACCCAAATGGGGTAGGAAATTGATGCCTTTCCCCAGTGGAGTCACCAATCTATTGCACCTCTTTTGTCACCTAAATGAACAAAACATAGGTGCTTACAAGATTAGTTGGGCTAGCTAAGCAAGACAACAGTAAAGGAAAGGGTTAGAATAATAAACATAGAATACTAAGCTAAGAATTAAACTAGGAAAGGAAAAAACAACTAAACTATTATGCATAAGGACATAAGAAAAAGAAACAAACAAGACTCATGTCACCAATGGAAAGGATTGTATTAGTGAAAAGAAAACACCAAAGAGAAAGGGGACTTTGGGTCCCTTCTTCCTCCAAGGGAGGGCTCTTGGACCCCCAAGATTAAGCTCTTCTTACAACTTGGAAACTTGAAAGAAATGGTGAAAGAATCCCAAGCTAACCCACTCAAAAGGTGACGTGGATTGCCCAAATGGAATGGTGCTAGTATGCTCTTGATAAGAAAAGAGGTTTCCCCAAGAGAATAGTAGCAGCATAACCTTGCAAATGAATCCCTTTAAAATGTACTGCACCCATGGCCTTGTTTTATAGCACCACTTTGAGGTATTGTGCAACTATATTTTAGTGTGAAAAGGGGCTATTTAGGGCACCTTTAGGTCTTTGACCAGCCACCCAGCTGGATCCAGTCGAGATTTGGATGTCAAATCGACTTGGAAGCTGAACCAGAAGTGGGTGGGAGGCCGACCAACATCATAAATGTGCTGTTCTCAGGTGTGCATGGATTTTAGCATCCACAATCGCACATCGTGCACATGTGCGCTTTTCCTGCATTTCTTGATGGTGCATGTGCGCACACGCCCTGTGTAGTCATAGTGCATCTTGATTTTATAACTGGTTGTATAGTTTTGGACCTTTTTGGAAATGTTTTTTTTGGTAATTTTGGTCCATGGGTGGACTCATAGCTGTTTGAAGATGCTGAATTCCTTTAACCATTTGCGGATACAAAGGGTACAATTGTAATCAAAGAGTGAAATGAAGGGTTATAGTCGACATGTGAATATAACACTAGAAATATAATAATTCAATATCTAGGGCCTAATAAGGGGTTTTATACATAACATGGGGCTTTGTCTATGGCTTAACATTCCCCTCACCTCTAAACAAATTTTGTCCTCAACACTTGACAAATGCGGTTGTGTCTACATGAAGAAATTATCTTCCCATGTTGCCTCTTCGACTGGTAGGTTCTTCCATCTGATGGGGTACTCAGTAATTACTCTATTTCACAACTACTTAATCCCTATTTCAAGGATTGTTTCTAGTTCTAATACGATTTTCCCTTCTTCATTAATTTATGATAAAATAGTTTGCACTGGGATATTGTCATTGATTATCTTCTTTAAGCAAGAAACATGGAAGATTGGATGTACACTTCTTGGTTGCAGATGAATAGCATGGCCATGATCTTGAAAAGGTGGAATACCCTTAGGGATCTCTCCAATTACCTTGGAATGATTGTTGATAACTTTTTGGAGATCCATTGGAGCAAAGGCTAAAGATGTTTGACATCTAGTGAGCACAATTGTGCAATTAAACAACTGTGTCCCTTTTTGAGAAATTTTATCATGGTGTTAGAGCTTATCACTCTAGAGGTCTCCCTTGGATAGCTCAACGTTCAATTTCCTTACCTTTTGAAGAAAACCTCATGAAAAGATATTGAAATTAAGGGACAATGTTCCCAATGATTGTAACCATTGGACTTCTAATACAACATCAACTCCACCCATTTTGATAGCAATCACGAGATTATACAATAAATACTCCCCCATAGTGAGATTAATATTATGGCACTTCCCAGAACAATTTATGGTACCTCCATTTGCAATCATTACTTGAAACTATGGTGCTGGATATACAAAGCAATTTAAAACTTTTAATAATTTGTAATTGATGAAGTTATGGGTACTACTAGAATCAATCAACACTGTTACCTTTTTCTTTTTGATGTATCTTTATATCTTGAGGATTTGTAGAGTACTAATGCTATCCAATGCATGGAAAGATATCATTGGAGTAGTCTCTTATAGCTCTAGATCTTGAGATGGTTCCAAGTCTTTATCTTCTTTCTCTTCATTATCTATGTAGAATACTTTCTTCTTACTGCATTTATTCCATTTATTGTACTTGTTTTACAATTAAAACATAGTCATTTTTCTCTTATTTCATCCATTTGTTGAGGTGTCAACCTTGTTGGTTGAGGTACACTTGTTTTATGAACCCCAAAATGATCTTTTCTTGCTGTGTATGCTCCAATGGTAGACTTGTGTGTAGCCTTATTTTTGGCTTGAATATGACGAGCATATTGCATAGCTTCCCTAATATTTGTAGGATGTCTTAAGAAAATCTCATGTTTGAAGTCTTGTTTTAATCCACCCATGTAAGCTTCCAACAATTGTTTATCACTTATGTCATCCACCCTTGTGTCCAATACATGGAATTCTGAATTATAATCTTCAATATCACCTAAGTGCTTGATTCTTGTCAACTGATTGAAGTAGTCTCGTTCCCACACTTTCCCATATTGTGCTTCTAAGTCTCTTGTAAATAAACACCAAGTATAATGATAAAGAGGGGGATTCTTTTTAACTACCCATTGATACCATTGAAATGGTTTTATCTCAAAGTTCAAGGTTTCTATGTGAATCTTTTTCTTATTATCCATAATATTTTGTAGTTCAAAATATTTCCCTATTTGGTTCACCCAGGTAAAGACCTTTTTTCCATCAAACTTCTTTAATTCAATCTTGGGAAAGTTGAATTTAAGACCCCGAGCGTAATTAACTCCACTATTAGAGTAAAATCGGCTTGAAAATTGCTTATTATCGGTAGGTTGTTCAACTTGAATACTACCTTTAATTTCCTGAGTTCCTTCCATTTGATATCTCCTTTAGAGAGTTTCTCATATAAAGCATGAACGATCATGTAAGACAAGGAATTTTTCAATTCCTTCATGGATTTTTGTATTTTTTCTTTATTTTCATCCATCTTATTTTTCATGTCATCCATATTCTTATCTATTTTATTTTCCATTTCGTCCATATTTATTTTCATCTCATTATTATTCTCATTCATCTTCTTATCCATCTTGTTTTCCATTTCATCCATATTTCTTTTCATAGTTTCATCCATCTTATGTTCCATTTGTTCCCTATTTTCAATGATTCTCTTTTCCATTTGGCGATAAATCTTGTCGATTTCATCTTGAGTCATGGTTGAGATTTTTGAAGGTTTAGCCGGTGAAGTAAAATTTGGAGGAGATTTTGGAGCCATGTGAGAAAACAATAATTCTCCTCTTTTTCCTCTTTATTTCAAATTTTGAATCACCAAAAACAAATCTTCCAATAAAAAGTTAATCCAATTGTAATTTACGTACCTTTTAAGCCCTTAATTTGGAGTCTTTCCTCCTAGCCGACCTTCCTTCTAATGTATTTCTGAAATTTCAGGCCTTTAGAGTTTGAAATTTTGGCACATATTAGTTTGAAATGTCTTCGCTTCAATTCCATAGTTTTGACCAAAATTGGATGTGCCAAGTGAAAGTTAGGCTAACTTTCCCAAACCTTGCTGATTTTTGGCCTTTCCGGGAGAGTGAACTTGTACATAATGACACGTGTCCAATTTTTGATACCTGATTCTGAAAATTCTACCAAAAATACTATGGACCGTCCACTTTCAAATGCAATAGTTCTCACAAAATTTGTATCCTCTCTGAAGAAGATATGGTTGTTTTCGCTAGAACACCTATTCGAGACTATTTATAGGACTAGTCAGAAACCCTATCTTACACAGGGTATATCTACGACAGTATAGTGACCCAGAAGATAATTTTTTTACCAAAGATACCTTGATATGTGTTATAAATAACCCCCAATTTTTTTGTTTTGAATCATCCCATAATTTTTTTTATAGTGAAAATGATAAGATGACTTTCTTGGAGAAGAAAAACCCTAGGATCGATGCTTTGATACCAAATGTTATAATCCAATGCATTAAAAATGATAAAAAGTCATTTAATTACAGTCCACTTCAAGGGGGAAACCTCCTTTTACAATATATCTAATTCAAAATACAATATGAAATTTGATAAAATGATCCTAAGACTAAGTCTCCCTTTTATATATAGAATACAAAGGTTACAATTGTAATGAAAAGGTGCAATGAAGGGTTCTAGCCGACATACAAATATAACACTAGAAATGTAATAATTCAATATATAGGGATTAATAAGGTGTTTTATACATAACATGGGGATTTTTCTAGGGATTAACAGATTATCTCCTATGGTAGATCACCATAGATGGCTCAACAAGAAAAATCTTTGTCTGATAAAATTGAGGAAAGGCAAAAGCAAGAGGAAATCCTCTGGAGACAAAAAATGTGGGTCTAATGACTAAAGGAGGGAGAGCGAAACTCAAATGTATTCCACTGCTCCATGATTCAATGACATCATTCTAATCACATCACCCATCTTATCTCTGGTCAAGGTAATAAACTTACTTCTCACTCTGATATTGATTAAGAGCTAAAATATTTATTTCAGGAGCTTCTCATGGAACCTTAGCCGAATCACTCAGCCTTTATTCATTCCATTTCTCAACATATCCCTCACTTGATCACTAAGGAAAAAAATCCTAGTCTTATGTGGCCCATTTCCCTATCGGAAGTTGAGGCAACTAATTTCAGTTTGGCTACAGGTAAAGCCCATGGCCGTAATGGCTTCACCTCAAACTTCTTTCACTACTACTGGTCGGTCATCAAATTGGATATATGGGCTCTTGTTTAGGAATCCCAAAGAATATTGGGATTTATTCTATCTCTGAATGCCACCTTTCTCAGCCTAATCCATAAAGAGGAGAAAGTGGTTGACCCTAACAAATTATGCCCCATTTTGCTCTACAATGTCATTTACAAAATTATCTCTAAAGTCATTTCCATGTGCCTCAAGCCCCTTTATCCCACTCTTATAGCCCCTGAACAGTCTGGATATGTGGAGTGTCACCAAATTATGGATAGTATCATCTTATCCCATGAAGTTTCTCACTCCTTAAAGACCACCAAAACCCAAGGCATGCTCGTTAAGCTGGACATGTCAATTTTTTTTGATAAGCTTAGTTGGAAATACATTCAGGAAATCCAGATGGATTTTTGGTTTCACCATGATTGGGTTAGATGGATCATGGCTCTTATTTATTCTTCCTTTTTATCCCTCTTGATAAATGGCACCCCTTCCCCTCTCTTTCGCCCCTCCCATGGTATCCATCAAGGAGACCCCCTCTCTCCATTCATCTTCATTCTTATGGCTAAAGGGTTGGGTCATAGCTTCAAAACTGCCATGACTGATCATAAGCTCCAAGGCCCGTCTCTTCATCAATCAATTGATCCCTTGACCCACGACCAATTTACTGATGATACCATGATTATGGGGGTTCCATCTGCTAGGGAAACAAGAGCCTTTTAAAATTTATTGACGAATTCATGGAAGCTTCCGACTCTTTTATCCATCATTTAAAGTCACATATTTTCTTCTTTAACACTCCCCTCTCTGTTCAATTTCATGTATCCCACATCCTGGGTTTTTCCAGGAACTCCCTTCCATCCAAATATCTTAGTGTACCCTTATTACCTCTGGGGTTTGCAATAGCTCATGGGAAGATATCCTCACAAGACTAAGAAAATTTTTATCTAGGTAGACCTTTCTCCCCCTCAACATTGCGATTCATCTAGTCCTTCTCAAATCGGTTCTCCAAGTGATTCCTCTTTATCTTTTCTCGGCCTTAGCAACTGCCAAAATAATTCTCAAGGCAGTAGATCCCTTCAAAGGAGATTCCTATGGAAGGGATCTCAAGATTCTAAAAATTGGGCCTTAGTTTCCTAGAATACCTTAAGCCTAACAAAGCTAAAAGGAGGACTTGGACTTAGGGATCCTGAAATTATAAAAAAAATGATTGGAGCCAAAATCTGGTGGAGGTGGCTTCAACAAAAGGGAGAACTATGGAGTAACCTTTAGAAACAAAAATATGCAAATCAATTTAGTTCGTCTGAGCTAATTTAAATGATCGATGCTTCCTCGGGCTCCCTTGTCTGGAACATTGCTTAGAAAAACATGTGTCTCATCCAACAACACAACTTTTGGGAAACCTGCAATGGGAACTCACCTTTTTTCTAGGAATACTCTGTTGGTTGTGGAGCCTGATTATCTTCTTGATTCAAAGGTCCTTGCTTTCAGCCATGTTTATACCCCATGAAGTATTTACACCCCATAAGTATGTACACTCTTCCATGTGGGGGAGTGCAGAGGGGGGGTACCCCCTCTGTGGGGTCCGGGGGGAATATCCCCCTAGTTGGTGGCAAGCGAGCCCCCAGCAGGGGTTCAGGGGTGAATCCCCCGACGCAAAAATTTCCTTGTAAAATTATATTGTAATTTCATTGTAAATCTAGACTGTTCATTATAAGGTCGCAGATCTAACGGTAGAGATTATGTTAGGGTTTTTTTCCCTAGAAGGCAACCCTCTTTTATGAGGGAAATGTATCATGGCTATGATTGATGGTGAATATTGTATTCCGAGAGAGGAGACTGTGAGAGAAAGAAGAGGAAGTTACAACAAGCTTAGCTATAGGTTGTATCCCTTCATTTGCTGGATAATAATAAAGGAAGGACCTGTCAATTTCTCTGGTGGACGTAGCCCACACTAGGTGAACCATGCAAATCTGTGTCTCTCTTGTATTGTGTGTCTTCTGTGTTTTGTTTATGCATTTGTTTTATTTTATTGCTCCACGGTCCTGTTTTTCTAACAACTGGTATCAGAGTGTAAGGTAACTTGCAGGAAAAGAGGGTTCCTGGTTCGAGTGGGAGCAATGTCGGAAGATGGAAAGTTTAGGGTCGAGAAATTTAACGGCCAAAACTACCAGTTATGGAAGATGCAGATGGAAGACTATTTGTATCAGAAGGATCTATTCCTACCATTGAGCGGAGTAGCAAATAAGCCGGCGGCCATGAAGGACGAAGAATGGGAGATTCTTGACAGAAAGGTTCTAGGAACGATACAACTGAGCCTGGCAGCATCGGTGACTTTCAATATTTCGAAAGAAAAGACAACGAAGGGTTTGATGGATGCATTGGCCAAATTGTATGAAAAACCCTCGACATCGAATAAGGTATTTCTAATGAAGAGATTATTTAATATGAAGATGTCAGAAGGTGGGTCTATTGCAGATCATTTAAATG
>ML777332.1:1108997-1119256 GCA_009831015.1 Picea engelmannii | reverse complement strand
AACGAGTCAAATGCTTAAAATATCATAGTAGAATAGAAGTACACACCATGTACATAATGCGAGCGTGGAGCACAATTCCAAGATATATAAGTTACACAATAACTCCTTAAAGAATAGGAGAACCTTCTCCACATAACCAACTACCTTTATACATCGCAATTCACCTCCCTACAATAATGACTACATGATATCTATATATACCTATCCACACCTACACATGAGGCCCCTTTACTATTAGGCCGACCATATTACATATATATTTACACATTATATGTACATTTATCCGCATATATGCCCCCCCTTGGGGTCATATCATATACATTTAACCATATATATTCCCCCTTTGGGTCATAAAAACCAGACATACTCATATATCCAAATGATTAAAATATTAGAATAAACTAAAAGTACACACCATGTACAAAAATGTGAGCATGGAGCACAAGTCCAAGATATATAAGTTACACAATAACTCCTTAAATAATAAGAGAACCTTGTCCACATAACCAAGTACCTTTATACATCACAATTAACCTCTCTACAATACACACACACACACACACACACACACACACACACACACACACACACACACACACACACACACACACACACACACACACACACACACNATGTACATTTAACCCCATATATGCCCCCCCTTGGAGTCATCTCATATACATTTAATCCTACATAATCTCCCTTTGGGTCATAACATCCAGACAAACTCACATGGGGTTATCGTCCTACATGTAGTTTTTCCCTAAAGGAAGCTTATCATCTACCATCTCATCATTTTGATCTCCTAGAAGATGACATATGGAACGAAATATGGAAGGAAAACCTCTGGCCCAAGGTAGCCATCACTTTTCGACAATCATACCGTGTCAAGAACTCCATCAGAACCACCATTATATCATGGCAGGACTCATGATTCACTAGCCCTGTTATTAATCGTATCTGACAACTCTTCCCTAGATTCTTATTATGGGAGATTTGGAAGGAGAGTAATATACAATTCTTCAAAGATGAATCCAAGCCTCTGAATTTCATCTCGTGTAAGATTAAGTAGAATATTGAAGAGACAATCTCAAAAGAAAAATGGGACCCTGGAGACCTCAAATGTTCGCCTCAAGAGAAACCCCTTCTCTATGCTTGGTTACCCCATTCCCTCTTTCCCTTGTTTCCCTCCTCAGTTCACCCCCCCAAGACTTACATCCCCTCATCATCCTCCCCCCCCCAAAGGTTCATTAAAATTAACTTTCATGGTGCTTCGAAAGACAATCCTAGACCCACTAGTTATGGAGGATTTTTCCGAGATAACTCTGGAAAAAATCTTCGAATATATTATCGTCACCTAGGCATAATTTCCAAAAATGTAGCATAACTTTGGGCCCTCATCAGAGGTCTTCAAATTTCTCATAAGATTTAATTCTCTCAGCTTATTTTGGAAGGATATTCCAAGCTCATTGTTCACATGCTCACTAAACTTCAATGAGGCTTCTCTCCCTCCAAGCTCTCCACCCATTGGCATTTGGAATCTCTGATTGAACTTCTAGCCTCTATCATACCCTATATCTCTGGCCTTGTCCCCTCCCATGTTAAGAGTGATGCTAACAAAGTGGTGGATAACCTTGCCAATGTCAGGTTTGATGACCCTTTGGTGTTTGTTGATTCTGCCTAGGAAGAGCTTCCACCCCTTACCCTCAAGCAATCTTATTTTTCTCTTGCACAAGATGATCTCTCCTTTTCAGAGGGGGTGTATTCATATCCTCCTATCAATGTGGCTGGCATGGAAGAATTGGTGTAGAGCCCAATACTATTGGTGGCTTTGCCTGCCCTGTATGAAAATACACTTGTCCGTTCGCCTGTCATTTGACCCACTACGACTCTACAGGAGGATGTACTTACACAAACTCGAACGACTAGAAGCATTGATGAAGGGGAGTGCTCAGAGGCTAGGATTAACAACCAGTTCATCCCTCGCGAAGTAGATGACATTGAGTCTATACCCAGGCAAAGATGCGATATCATAACTGATAATGGTGAAGTTCAATCGGTCATTAAAGGAAATATACTACATGAGACTAAGGATGCGTCCATGATCCCACATTATGCAGAATTCATGGCCCAAATGAAATATGAAAGCTGGGTACGACTGCTAGAGGATAGCCTTGCAGACCCTGAGGGGATAAGTAGTAGCTTCTATGCTATGAATGTTGCTTAGCTTTGGTATGTCTCGCATTGTTGTGGTTTCTTAGACATTTCACTTGTTTTTTTAATTGATTTGTTCTATCTGGTTATGGTGCCCTAAGGCCGTAAGCTTCATTCCTCCTTTGTGGGGTTGTCTTGGGCCACAAAGCAGTGATGGCTTCTCTATAATTTTATGAGGAATTTGTGCTTGATGAGGACAAGGCCTCAATGCTAGCATTGTAATCTAAGGTTCGACTCGTGCGAGAATTCAAGGATGATAAGGAGGTGGAGCATCAAGGGGGAAGATTGATTCCTGATCTTGGTTACACCGGGATGAGGAATTCAAAATTATATCACACTTTGGAATTGTATTGACACACCAAAAGTATGGTGGCCTTGGGCATGCTGCCAAAAGATGAGGACTTCCGTCAACTCAAGAGATGGATGGAATTACTGGAAGATCATAATGCTTATTTGCTGGAGGTGGTGAGATGGATAGAGCATAATCATGGAGGCGTCTTCCATCCTCCTATTGGGGGTCACGCTGGTGTCGAATCTTCAGCTACAACCATGCATAGAGATGGCTTAGGCCCATCTCCTTGCTAGGTTCATCATGTCTATTGTTTGAAGTCTTTCCAGTCCCTATTCCTCTTTTTTATATCTAGTTTTCTTTGTTTTAAGGAGTGATAGTAGTAATGGTAAACTCTGTGGTATTTATGAATTCCATATTATAAGACTTATACTGTGATCTATAGCTTGGTTTCCCCATTGGGGCATGCATATTTTTTGTGTTTTTAATCTCAAGAGATTGTCATGGTCTCTTTGGGCATTGAAACAATGTAGACTCTCCTGTAAATTATGTTCATGTTAATATAGAAGATACTTACAAAAAAAATGCCTTGGTGAAACTTTATTTTCACTTTGGTGTTATTTACCCTACAATACTGTTGTTAGGAATGGGATTTATAACAACCACAATCAATTAATTGGAAGACTAGATAAATATAAAATGAACAAGTGAAATTATCCCCTTTAAAAATGTTTTTATGTATTAGTTGTATATATTCCTAAGTGAATAGTTAAAATAATTAGAAAACACTTGAAACTTGTAATAATGTATTACTTGTGCATAACCTAAAAACAAGAGAGAAGTGATAGTGGAAACTCCATACTTTTAAAAGTTGAAATTCAAAAATAAATTTGGAGAAAAAACAGTAACAAAGCTAGCCTACAAATGAATCACAACACAAAATAAAAATAAGCTACATTTATAACAAAATAATGAAATGAAATCCATATATAAAAATGAAATGTTTTTATAATTGAATAATAATATATTAACATTAATAAAATAAAATGGAAAAAAATAACGTCTAACATTATTTTATGTCAAATAGAGAATAAAATAAGAAAACAATTTACATATAAAAATAATAAAAATAAATCCATCTTAATTTTAATGTTTTTAAAGATCCAAAACATTACACTAAGATGATTTTTATAATGAAGTTTAAGTTAAAAATAAATTAAAAATAAAACAATTTTAAAAATAAATCCATTTTAATTTTAATGTTTTTAAAGATCCAAAACATTACACTAAGATGATTTTTATAATAAAGTTTAAGTTAAAAATAAAACAATTTTAAAATAGAATTTTAAGTTAAAATGAGTTAAAAATAAAACAATGTTAAAATAGAATTTTAAGTTAAAATGAGTTAAAAATAATTCAATTTTAAAATAGAATTTTTACAAGTTAATATGTGTAAAATAATAAAATTAACATAATATGTAAAATAATTAAATTACACTTAGATGATTTTTATAATGAAGTTTAAGTTAAAGATGAATTAAAAATAAACCAATTTAAAAATAAACCAATTTAAAAATAGAATTTTAAATTAAAATGAGTTAAAGATATATTTTTTACATGTTAATATGTATAAAATAATAAAATTAACATAATATGTAAAATAATTAAATTAATATAAATATAAATAAAGAGAGTGAATGAATTACTATATAGTAAGTTTTTTTTTTCCATAGAAAAAATTCGTAATTTCATTAAGGAGGTACAAAATTACATTCGTAGATATATATTGATTATAAGGAAATAGTCAAGTATATAATAACTAGTAAGGGAACCATAAAAAGAATCAAATTACATTTAACTAGTGTTTGAAGCACTTCTGAGACATGGGTAAAAAAGAGTAGAATTTAAAGAGGCATGAGAAGGCCCAAATCTAGTTAATAAGCCGCTAAACAAAGTTACAAACATGTCAAAATAGATTGGGAAAACCCTGCATCTACAAGAAAATAGCTTAGAACCCACACGTCCGAAGATGGACCTCAAAGTGCGAGAACACTGCACACCCAATAGTGGACCTCAAAGCTCTGACCCAACCTCCAAAAAGAAGCAGAAAACCCAACAACCGATATGAAATGCATCAGATCCCAGGTCTAAAGACCTAACACCTGGCCATCAAACCACTGAGAGAGAGCCACCAAGGAAACCCCAAATCAGATCAAGATGAAGACGGAGAGGCGAAGTCAAATAGATCCACCCCACTAGATCCGTCGTAGACTGGAACAAAACTCTGAGCAAGAGAAACCATAACTACCCACGGGGGCGGAGCTACCAACGAAAAAACGCAGCTACCGTCAGCCAAAACCACGAACAAGCAGAGGAAAGCACTGTCCAGATGAGGAATCAGGCGAGAGAAGTAAGGGAAACGACTAAGGAATAAACACTAACCGACCCAAATCCAACAAAAGGAGCTCCATAATATCTTCATAAATGTTGACAAGAAAGGTTGTTGGAATGGCATACTTCCCCTGAACCACACGCAACAACACATTTAAGGCCGCCTCCACGCCTAAGCACTGCATCACCAAGTTCTATGCAGACATCGGCATAAAAAATTAGTGTAGAGCGCAGCTAGAGTAAAACCCTAGCCACCCTTATATAGCAAGTTAATATATAAAATAATAAAATTAAGATAAATATGAATAAAACAATTTTTTATAAGTTAATATATATAAAATAATTAATATGTGTAAAATAATAAAATTAAAATAATTAAGTTAATATAAATATAAATAAAGAGAGTCAATGAATTTAGTGAGTTAATATGTTAAATAATTAAATTAATATAAATACAAATATAAATAAAGAGAGTCAATGAATTACTATATAGTAAGTTAATATGTAAAATAATAAAATTAAGATAAATATGAATAAAACAATTTTTTTATAAGTTAATATGTATAAAATAGTAAAATATAATTTTTTATAAGTTAATGTGTAAAATAATAAAATTAATAGAGGTAATATGTAAAATAATGAAATAAATATAAATATAAATACAATGGATTTGAAAATAGACTTTATATGTAAAATAATAAAATTAAGATAAATATAAATAAAACAATTTTTTTTATAAGTTAATATGTATAAAATAGTAAAATGATCTTTTTATAAGTTAATGTGGGTAAAATAATCAAATTAATATGGGTAATATGTAAAATAATGACATTAATATAAATATAAATAAAGGAATTTGAAAATAGAATAATGACATTATTATAAATATAAATAAATGAATTTGAAAATAGATTTTATATGTAAAACAATGAAATTAATGTAATATGGAATATATCTAAAATATGTTTTTTTATTAATTAATTGATAATTAGAATGATTATTTTATTTGTGATTGTTGTAAAATATTGAGATAATTTGTGTAGACAATTTTGAAATGTTTTTCAAAAGTTTGGGTTTTTTTAGACAATTTTTTTTATAGAGGTTAGAAATATGAGTGTGTATGTTTTCATAGTTAGTCATAATTGCAGTAAAATTTTCTGGAGATAAACTGTGTAGACAATTTTGAAACGTCTAATTTGGATTTTCAAAAATTCAGGTGATAGCCCTCTCCATAAAGCTTAAGAATCTGAGTGTGCATGTTTTCACAGTTAGTCATAATTTTTAAACGTCTAATTTGTGCTTCTTTTTTATCTTCACGCAAACCTCTTATAAATAGGTGCATATGTTATACATGCTAATTGAAAGTTGATGTCTTCTATTTGCACAGGTGTAAGTTGTAACTAAGGGCAGGTGTCTTCCATTTACATATGTGTAATTATTAATTATGGGACATATATCTTTTGTTTGAATTTACTCGAAAACATGACTGCTTGCAAAACGAAAATGGTGCTTAAGGGACCGAGGAAACATGGCAACTTGCAAAACGAAAATGGTGCTTAAGGGACTAAGGAAACATGGCATCTTGCAAAGTGAAAACTGTGCTTAAGGTACAGAAGGATATCCTTATCGGTTTACACTATGATGCCAAGGGCTCACATATATACAAAGAAATCACTAGTCTTAAGGAGTATTACTTATTCAATATAGAAGGATATAGTGAATGCCATTATTCTTGAAAGCTTGTTTGTGGAGTTAGATTGTGGTATTGCTCGCAAAACTACTACCCTACTCAGTGCCATAAAAAATGTCCGTGGAAGGTTATGCAATTCTTTAATTTTCTCCAAGGCCTGGTGAGAGTGAAACACTAACATTGTTATGAGATACTATGCATTGCATGGCCTGACAATTTAAAAAACAAAAATATAGTAGAATTATTCAAAAACATTATAAATATTGTTGGATCAACTTGTCAACTACTTGTCTCCATGGGTATGTACATATATATACCAGACTTGTATTTCTGGCAAGAATCCCATATTCCATATTCCTTTCATATAATAATGTTAAGTTTTTATTTTTTATTTTTGAAATCGTGTGATATACATGTGGAAGAATCCTAAAAATCTTCATTCAACATATTATGACAAACATAGGGTATTTAAACATTTCTTTCGGAATGCTAAGGAGAATGCATTGTCTTGTATTGGATATACACAAGATTAGGAGTATTCAAACTCATGGATTTATGATGTTGTCAAACTCATGAATTTATGATGTTGAGATAAATCAGATTTTGAAGAAAAATGGAAAAATACTTTTCTTTTTCCCCGTGCTCAAAGTTTAGAAAAATAACATCTTGAAATTAAGTAATGGTATATATATATATATAATCAATTTTCAGAGAAATAATTGTTTTTGTCTAAATGTGTTGAGTTCGAGATAAACCAAACCGCGTCTACAAGAACTTCGTAAGTATACACTCTCTCCTTTTATTTCATGAAGAATTAGTATAAGAAACACAGTGAAAGCATAATCGACTCTTGGATACACTGATTAGGAATGTACCCCTCCGAACAAAAATTATGAGACTATAATTTTATGCCCATCTGCACTCAAAGAAATGCCAAATGTGTGCGTTTTCGTATATTATATGAATGAGACTATGTAGAAGAGTATATGTGCCTTAATAAATTGTACAGGACCATTGAAAGAAGTTGCCTTTCACTTTGAAATCAGTTTGGGAATTAGAGCCTGGTAATGATACGTTTAGAGACATTCTCAACCGAAACACTTTAGGTGTGGGGTCTATGAAAATTAGATTCTCTCGCTTGATTTCCTCACCACGGTATGTTTCCCACCTCTGGTGAAGGCTTAACAACTGCCATGGGATAACATAAATCATACCTTCATTTTTTAGAAGTAGGGTGTTGAAAGTATCAAGGGAGAATGACCACCTTGCCTAACCTAGCTCAAGTTTCCCTCTCATATACAATCCAAGAGTAGGAGAGTTAAGGGTCTTTCTTTCCCTTTTTTACACAATCTAGTTGGAGCAAAAACCTGACCATTGTCTAATAAAGGTATTCTATCGACAAGCATCCTCTATTTAAGTTAATATTGGCACAAGGTTTCTACCAAGTGTTTTTAACCCTTATTAACATAAGGGCTGCCACCCAAACTATAGTCAGCTAATTAGAAGCAATTTCACTTCCTACTTGAGGAGCTCTGGCGACAATAAAACAAAACAATTAAAATGACAAAACTAATGGATAATCTTGGTGGGTTACCTTCCTCCTCATGGTAAGAAGTGGATTACTGCCATGGTCTTTGAGAATTCGTTTGTCTCTAAGGCTGAATGCTCAAATTTCGATTGTGAGAAGCAGGAAATGAGTCTTGGATATTTGAAAAGCCTACTCTGAAGTGATTTCATAGTAACTTCATAGGTCTATCAACTCATCTTTGTCCAAGTTGTATAATTAGAACAACACGAGGAACCTCTGGGAGTTTCTGTGCCATTTGAGGAGGGGTTGGGGGTGGAATAACTTCAACATGTTCATTGTAAGAAGACCTAGATTGTGTTGCCATTTAAGGAGGATTTGCTTGAGAGGGTACCACAAATAAAATTACAATTTACTAAATAATCCAAACCCAACTCATGCTAGAGAGGGTTCTGCAAATAAACCTACAATTGACTAAATAATCCAAACCCAACTCATATAAATCTCCAACAAAGTGATATATCCAAACCCAAATTAAATATAATTCTAAAAATGCAATGTATAATAGAGAACACCAATTTTCAACAAAAATCGCATAGATAATTTGAAATCTAGTACTAATACACTCCAATTTTAAGATGATTTTACAATTCAGATACAAAAAATTTAGAGACCTGAAAATTATTCAAAAAGATAACTTAGAGCTCTTGACCAAACTGTGTAAAAGGAAACACTACAACAACAAATACTGTAATGACTCCAAACTAGTAAGATAAAAGGGAAATGAGTATAGTGAAATCTTACGAGTTGAAATGGTACACTCGAAGATAAAAATAAGTGTTTATTAACAGGGTATGGGGAAGTCTTACTAGTTAAAATGGCAGACACTATACAATCCACTTAGAATGATAGAAAAACTCCAAAGACATCACAAATTGGTTCGCGGGTGTATCCAATGTTTGCGAAATCTTGTGGGATTGAGGAATCATTCACTGAAGAAGACCCTGCACAACCCATGTAGCCTGCTCGACAAACTCTAGTGACAAAGACATAGTAAATTGGTTCGCGAGCGTATCCAATGTTTGTGAAATCTTGTTATTCTATGAGTGAAGAGTCGTGCTATCAAAACAGAAAAAGTTCCTTGAATATAATAGTGTAACGTATTGAATTATTATATAGGGCTAGGGCGAGGCCACCTACTATTTGAAGGCGTTGACTCTTGTGCTATCAAAACAGAGAAAGTTCCTTGAATATAATAGTGTAATGTATTGAATTATTATATAGGGCTAGGGCGAGGCCACCTACTATTTGAAGGCGTTCACTCTTGCTGGTAAAGCTAAGTGCCATGAGCCTTTTCTACTTATTTTGAAAGATAATAAGAAACTCCAGACAAAAAAATGCATTTGACCCAATTTTTGGATGGTGAATAATGGTATTTTATCTACCTAGAATTGATTCCACCTAACCAGAGCTAGATTAGGACTTCTTTCCTTCATTGGGTGGCTGGTGTTAGAATATAGAATATGGTGTGCTCATTTTACCATTGACGATACCCTCGTCACCCAACCACAGGCCGAAGCCTCCCTTCGAGCACCTTAACCTTGACTTGAGAATTCCTTCGGAAGCAAACCCTAGGCTAGATAGCCAAACAAAGAGTAGCGCATCTCTCCCCAAGGATAGTGCAACACAAAAGACTGATAAGATAGTCCCAAACCCTAGCCAAGAGAAATCCAAGCCAATACTGAAACTAACTGCTGCTGCAATTGCACCTACAACCCTCCTCCAAACCTGCACACCAACTGCAACTGCAGTGTGCACCAACTGCATAGCTACAATTCTGAGATGCTGTCAAATGAGAACTGGCGCCCTGTATTTATAGTAATCCTGCCAATTTGCTGCGGCCGACTTCTCCTTCTGGGTATGTGTCTGTTCAGTATATTATTATTAATTCTGGACGACTTCTTCTCTTGGAGGCTAATAGCCTGATATAAATTATATTCTTGAGTTGACAAGGCTTCTAGGGTTATTAGCCAATTCATTAGGGTTTCTCTTGCTTCTCGGAGTCTTCTATTCTCGTCAGGTTCACATGTAGAGGTAAATACCTCCCACAACTACCATAATATTAACACTCCCTCCTAGCTAGAGAGGTA